>VXBX01002713.1:131755-153686 GCA_013400415.1 Scytalopus superciliaris | reverse complement strand
AGCCCGGAGCTCTCCAGGGTGCTGGGGCGCTGCCCGGCCGCCCTCCCGCGGGGAGCCGCGCCGCCGCCCCGGCACAGCGAGCCCCGCCGATGCCGCGGCCGGCTCCGCTCCCGGGCTCCGCCGCTGCTCCCAGCAGCATGGCCCGGATTAGGTACCTCCGCGCGGCTGTCTCGGGGTTTTATCTGTGGGAAGCTGCGGTACTGCTCAGGTGAGTTGCTTTCTTGCGGGAAGTAAAGGTGTCCCCTTCCCGGTTGTCGGGCAGCCGAGATGCCCGGGACTGGTGCGTGGAGCCGCCGCGGTCAGCGCCTTTCCCCGCTGCCTTCGGCAGGCAGGCTGTGGGCACCGCAACTAAACGCGTGGGCTCCAGGCTTCGCGAAGGGCTTCGTAGCATTTTTCGGCCTCGAATTTTTGCATTTTGCAAGCAGGAGGCTGTGTATTTCCTTCACCGGGTCGCAGTTATGATCTGTGAATTTTATCACTGTTTTTAACAGGAATTGTAATATCAATGGTGTCGGAAATTCTTCGGGTGCAAAGTATTTGTATGTAAACGTTACAGAAGATAATCTGTGCTGAGAATATATAGAACTTCCTTATTTTTCAGTAAAAGGAAAATCACGGATTGTGTTATGTCAGGGAAGTCTTAGAAACAGGAAAACACTAGCTGAGTGAAGGGAGGGTATGGTCTACAGAACTTCCCTTGAGAGGGAAAGCTTTTGCTTTACTACTGAGAGTCTAGGATTTGTATTATGAAATATGGCAACACATCCATAAATTATGACCTGAGTAGAAGACAGGTTCATTTGGCTTTTTCTGCTTTCTGCCTAGCACACTCTTTCTAGGTAAAGTAATGTTATTCTGTTAATACAAGCAGTCTTTGGAAGTGTGGTGATAGCAGGCTAAAATAAACTTGAGTCCTCTGTGAGGGAAAACTTTAAAAGAAAAATCACACATGTAAAGAAACAGACTTCAATGTCATCATGCATTCACTACTAATGCAGTTAGCCATGCTTGTTACCAACAGATATTCTAGCTCTGTATCACAATAAACAAACTATGGCATGTAACATGCCAGACTATTTTAAGAGTCACATTGTTACTCAATAAAGATAAAAATATTGAAAAGAGAGTTTGGGCATTGTACATGTAAGGGATTTTTAACCACAAAGTTAACACAGCAGCATGTAGTGGTGGCACACCACAATGATGGAACACTTCACAAGTGCTCACAGGTTTGTAGCAAATCATTCCTTTTAAAAGTGAAGTTAATGACCTGGTTTGTATCAACATACATAACATAAATAGTTTATAATGTGATTTTATTGTAATTGTGCAAAGAAAAAAAAAAAGAGATTTTAAGAAACTGAGTCACATGGTAAGGGATTCATTGAAACTGGGAGGAAAGAGTAAATTCACATATATTACAGTTTAAATTCTCCAATCACATTTAGTATTTAATATTCAGAGTACCAAACCCTTGTGTGGTACAGGCAATACAAGCAGTACTATGTTATTATTGTTTTCTTTCACTGTAGTTGTAGAACTTATTTTTCCTCTGCGTATTGTTTAAATGCCATACTCCTGTTGATGGTTTATCCTTTATTTTAATTATATAAAAACACTTATTCCAAGGGGAAAAAAAAATAAACTGTGTCAATTTTGAAAAGCAGACAAATGTTTTGCACTACATGATTCTGGACTAACATGTTTCCAAATACATATAGATATCTTATTTAGCATGAATTCAAACTGTTCTCTTCAATGTCCAGATAACTGTGATACTGTAATAGCCTTCTGCTCTTAAACTATCATTTTATGACAGTGAACATGGGTACTGTGCACAAGGACTGTATAGATTGAGAAAGAATTCACAAAACTGCTCTATGTATAGCTTTCATATAAATCTCAATATAGGGACTGCTACTGACTTTAGGTCCAGCAATAATACATGAGAAACTTGAGTCAGTTCAAGACACCCAGGAGTCTTCCTGGAAGTGGGAAGAAAGAAGTTAAAATATTAAAAACTATAAAGTTCTCAAGTTTACTGGAGCAACTATTGCTAGGATTTTTCCATCTTAAGCCTTATGAAATTATTTCCATTAGAGCAAAGGGAACAGAGAATAGTAGAACACTGTTTCCACTCTCTGTGAGACAGTCCAGCCCTAACGCCTGTATAACACTTGATGAGAAGGTGGATATGCTCTGAATTTCTAGGAACAGTCAAAACTTAAGTGTTTTACTTGCTCAGACACTTTGGAAAAAAAATGTTATCTTCTCTTGCATTGTGCAACATTGAAAGTTTTCTGCTCTTCATTAAGAAGCAGAAGGCTGTGTTTTAGAAGACTGGATGAACCTAACGAGAAAAACTCTCAACACTTGTCCAACAGCCCTGGGGCTATTTAAAATTACTGTTTAAATGATATGCCTGTGAAGACAGATGTTTAGTTTTATTTTTAGTGCAGTTCAAATAAAATAAAAAAGGATTTTTCCTTTTTTTTTTCTCATGAAGTTACAGGCGTTTTACTTTAATGAGCAAAGTCTCAAGACTGGCATGCTTCTAGATGAAACCGTACCTGATTTTTAAATTTTTTTTTTAACAATAATTAATTTTCCCATCCCACATCAAAAGACCCTTCAAATTGCAACGACTGAAACAAGATGCATATTGGTCATTGTAGGATCTAATTATTAATTTGATTTCTAAAGGGCATTGTAGAAAGACTAAAACATAAGAAGAATGATGAAGCTGGTGAAGGGTCTAGAGAGTAAGTCATATGAGGAAGGCTGAGGGAGCTGGAGTTATTTAGCCTGGAGAAAAGGAGGCTCAGGGGAGACCTTATTGCTCTCTACATCTGCCTGAAAGGAGGTTGTAGTGAGGTGGAGGTCAGCCTCTTCTCCCAGGCAGCTAGCAACAGGAGAAGAGGAAATGGCCTTAAACTGTACCATAGGGGACTCAGGTTGGACATTGTGAAGGATTTCTTCACTGAAAGGGTTGCCAAGCATCGGAACAGGCTGCCCAGGGAGATGGTGGAGTAAGCATCCCTGGAAGGGTTCAAGGAAAAATTAGACATGGCACTTAGTGCTCTGGTCAGCTTGACATGGTGGTGTTGAGTCAAAGGTTTGACTCCCAGATCTTGAGGTCTTTTCCAACCTTAATGATTCTGTGATTATTAATAGTCTTTCATAATATTGTGCTTGTTCGTACCACTATGTCATAGATGAATAACATAGTTACTGATAATATATTAATACACTTTAAACATGAAAAACAATAGTTAGAGCACACAGCAGTCTGGTTTATGCAATATATTTGAGGACGGGGAGGAAAGCTATGGTCAGATCCAAAACAAACAAACAAAGAAAAAAATTCTGCTTATTAAGGACTGCCAGTCCAAGACGCAGCATGAGAGGGTAAAACCTCAGGAAAATACTTTAACGTAGCCTAAAAGTAACTGTAATTCACTACCAAAGATGGAAAAACACTCCTGAGATATGGTTTGAAATTATAATATCTAAGACTGAGTATTGTTCTGAGTTTTCACTAAAGTAATAGTGTTAACAAAAAGCCTCTGGATTTGCCTGAATTCCAAGAGGTCATGATGAAAGCAAGATCATACGTGTAAAGTCCACACAAAGATCATATTTGTGAGTCAGTTTTAGAACAGCTCGTGAACTTGCATGAGCACCAGCACTGGTCTATTAGAACTACACTGTCAGGGACTTGTCAGGGGCTTGTTCTCTCTTTAAAGGGTGTAGTATACCTATTTTATACTTAGACCTGTGTATGGAGAAAGCACAGGGTAAAAAGTTTAAGTGGCACTGCAAATGCAAAATAGATTCTCCCTATGTCATATTTCTTTAGTTATCCATATTAGCATAGATCAAGAATCATGCTACAATTAGGTTATTGCCTTTTTCATTGTTCTTTTCACTACTCCACTGGCCTTACATTGAAGAAACAGTATCACAGACATGGCTAATTGCACTGAGAAACCAGATTCGTGTGGAAAAAAACTCCATGCAGCCTAACTCTGGGGCATATCTGAGTTCACAGTTAACTGATTTTGAAATTGTTCCTGCATTTCCTTGCAAATTGATTTCAGGTGAATACCTTTAAGAAGCAGAAGTTCTTATCCTTTAAGCCAGCATTAGTGCCTTCAAATAACAAAAGAGAAAAAAAAAATCAGCTAAAAACTGTTAAATCTGACATAGCATCACAAACATTTTTGAAAATCAAGATTGTCAGGTGTTCTAATGAGAATTATACCTACAATACTACTCAAGAAATAAAAGTGTTAAAATCAGGATGTGACTAGAAGTGTGTGAAACAAAATATATTAATTCAAGATGAGAGCACCGAGGCACAGTACCTCTCCTCATCAGTTCAAACTCAATTTTAAAGATGATTCTGTGAAATAAATCAGTTGACAGACTGCAGTCCTAATGAAAAAGATGTAACATGTCTCACAGAGTAGCAAGGGAAAGAGAGCTGGGAGTTCAGACTCACAGCAAGTCAGGAAAGAGGAGGATCCTACCAAAAAAGTTTGCAGTCACACAGCACCTGTGCAGGAGGAGAGCAGTTCAAACAACAGTTCAGACTGATTGGCAAAGTTGGTGGTTAAGAGATAGGTCTAAGGTCAAAGTGTCAGGTCAGCAGATCAGGCTCAGGATCAAAATTATGAAGGTACAATACTGGGTGAAGGTCTACTTGGACATCAGCTCAAGAAGTGACCAAAAGCATCTCCCTGGCACTCCAGAGGGTGGAGGAAAGAAAAAAAAAAAAAAAAAAGGGGGAAACCAAACATGGAAAAAAAAAGAAACAAAGACAGGTCCTGAGAGAAGAGAGCTGAGCCCTGCCAAGGATTTTACAACACAAACAGCTCTGTTTCAAAGCTGCACTGCTGTGCTACAAGACCTCACACTGAGCCCAGGTAGTCAAACCCCTGTGATGAAGGGTCCTTATAAAATGTTAGGAGAAGAGCATCGGGTTTCCCTTGCACATACCCACATAGAGGCATTGCACTTTCCAAGACTCAGCCAAAATTAAGTGGTTTTTTTTGTGACAAAAAATATTCAAATTCTCTTGTATTTCAACTATACCAGTGAAGACTGAAATGCCTTTGTGTCAATTAGGAGTTTTGTCATGAGTACAAACTTGATCCAGACTTTGACTATCAATTCCTTATTTCTCTATAAATTTGGTTGTTCTTCTAGGTGACTACCACGTTTATAATTTTGGGAAAGAATAATGTGCATATTTTTCAGTTTATAGTACTATAAACTGGAAGAAAATTAAATAAAAACCAAATTTTAATTAAAACCATGAATTCTTACATTGCTATTGACATTTTCTTACTTTTCAACCTCCTCTAATTCCGAGCCAATTGACACTAATAACAAAACTTGAAAACAAGTAATATTGTGAGATAAGTGCTGTGATTCTGTATGATGATAAATGTAATAGCTCCTCTATCAGATTAGTCTTGTCCAGGAATCCTAGAAATCATGACAATCAGAGAGAATGAAAATTTTTACAAGATTAGAGCTTCTTATTTCTACAGATCCAGAATACAAGCTTCAAATGACCTTACTGAGTATTATGTAATAATACCTATAGGGAATTATTCCTGCAAATCAGCTTTTCTCAAGTAATGAATGATGAAGAGCCCTTGCGTGTGTTGCTTCTTGTCCTCTTTATTGCTTTTCCTACTGATCTTCATGATGTTTATTGAAAGAATCAGTAAAGGAAGATAGGCAATAAGAGGTATCACTTTTACTGATTGTAGGCATCACGAATAGCTGAAGTGAAAGGCACCTTTTTAGGGATATCAACTGCAGCAGAAAGGGAGCATCTCAGAGACTAGGAAAAGACACTTCAAAACCATGTTTAACAAGAATGCAAGACCAAAACAAAAGAATGAGAAGTGCATCAGGAAGCAGAAGAGTCTGCACAGTAAAGTCAAGAGAAAAGAAGGTGAGGATCTTTAAGGCTATATTTTTTTTGTAGCACAATTTTTTATTTTTTATGGATTCTGAAGCAATATGATCTTTTCTGGCTGATGTCAGAATTCTGTGTCAATGGAAATGCTGGAGTAGTGAGGATAAAAAGAAAGAATGAGGAAAAAAGTAAAAAAAAGAAATAGGCAGCATATCTTTATAAAAGTACAGAAGAATACATAATCATTATTACTTTTCCAATCAGATGTCTAATTAATTGCTTCGACACACGTGTTGAATACAACAGCAGACAGGGTAAAAATATTTGATCTACACTGAATTGGACTTTCAACATATTGAACAGAATCATGGAATCAATTAGGTTGGAAAAGACCTCTGAGATCATGGTCTGACCTATAGCTGAACACCATCATGTCAACCAGACTATGGCACTAAGTTTCATGTTCAGTTTTTGATTAAACACCTCCAGAAATGGTGATGCCACACTCCAACATTTTTTATATACAAGTTTTCCTGTACCACACACCACCCTGTTATTTCTCTGGACTTACCACTAATATACAAAATGAGTGGGAACAGCAGGGAGAGCCAGGGCTATTTCCAGGTAGGAACTTCCCTAAGGAAGGTCAGTCTTCTTTAATATTGTTATTACTGAATTTCTTTCTGGTGACAAGAAACATTAGCAAAATGCAGTTTCCAATGGAAACCACAGAAAAAGGTAGAGAATTTGAGGCCACAGAAAAGGTAGAAAATGTCAAGAAGACTCTGGCCCGACAAAGTCGTGATCACTGATGGGGCTGTTGAAATAATGAACCTGCACAAGTAGTGGAACTACTGATTGATATAAATCAATGGTTATAGGAAAGCATGCCAGCAGATTACCCTGAGACTCCTTTAGTGAGGCAATAGAGTAGAACACAGGAGAACTAAATTATCTCAAGCTGTGAGGTTGAGTTAATTGCTATTAACCTGCATGTGACCCTTACAGTCAAAACTAGGAAGTGTCATAAGCAAAATCAGAACAGCTATGACATTTAAAAAAGCAAACTCATTTTTTTCCTCTTCCCAATTAGAATTCAAGCTGTAGTTATAACTACATAACTTACTGTCTTAATATTTTGCTCTTCTTTGCATTCCCTCTTTGATATAAAACTGATATATAAATACATTTGATCTAAAAAAAAATTAAAAATTGGATTTCATTACCCATCACACCATTGCCCAAGGCTTCATACTATGTACGGTTTGCATAAGACTCCATTATGTCTAGAGTTTATCTCCAGTTCCTTGTAAAATACATTATGAACATATTTTTCCTTCCTGAATTTTGAAAGGTAACATATGAACCTAATGTAATCCTAAATAGCATCTCTGAGGATTCACAAGTGCCAGAATATGTAATTTCACAGATGAATTCCTACAAAATTGGCTATCTACAATTTTCTATGATTTTACCAGTAATTAACTTCTATTAGTTTTAATTTCACAACTAAGCACTCAGCAGAAATGCCTAGTTAATAGAGTTGTACCATCATGGTTCTTCAAAAGGCTGATTTCAGGGTTTTTTTACTATTATGACTTTCATCTTGGTGGGTGACTGCAGAGCTTAGAGATTATCCTGTGAAAAGTTGGTTTATAATGTTCTGGGGTACAGTGTGACTCAATTATGAAAAAGATCCTGAGTTTTTGTTCTGCTAAGTCTTCTAACTTCAAAGAGTTTTCAAACCTGCACTGTCCTCTGTTAGATTCGGTAATACACAAGAGAGTCCATTTTCTGGGCATAGGTAGGCTGAAACATCCATCAGCAGGGATCAACTAAAGTTCCAGTTTTGTGAGCAATATATCTGCTGACTAAGAGTGCCCTACTAGATAAATAAAATAAATGTCACAAAGTGATAAGTTGCTGGCAAAAATAAAAGCTTTGAAATCAATCATGACTAAAGCACTGATTTCACACAGCTAAATTATGGCTAACTCCAGTATTCTAGGGTAAATGTTAATTCTATGCCTAAGCATCTATATAGCACTCCTGTGAAGGAATGTGCATCTATGCAATGTTTTCCTTGGTGCTATCAGATCAGATCCATTACCTCTGAGTTAGCAGTATTAGAACTAAATTGAAAGTGGGCAGATTTCAGCATCACGTCTGGACCACATCCCATAAAAGACATAGTAGGTTTTTTCATTGCTTTATTCTGTTGGAAAAAATCTTTTATGGAAAGTCTTGGGGAATTTTCATGTTTGTCTTTGGGGTTTTGGGTTTTTTTTTGGTTCTGTGTTTGTTTTGTTTGGGTTTTTTGTTTGTTTGGGTTTTTTTAAAGAAAATAAGCAGATTTATCAGTTTGTTTAAACTCTTAATTTGCAAATGTTAAAGTAAAATAAAGTATCTTGTAGTTTCCCTCAGTTGTTACATACTAAACACTGATAGTCAATTGCTTTGAACATAATATTGCAAGTTTTTACTACACAAAATGAAGTGCCCCCAGTTGAGACAGTAATCTATGATTACAGAAAGTACAATACAGTGAAAAACTGGAATTAAAAGTGCTATTTTCAAGTTTCTCCATATATATGTTAAAATTTTACCTCCAAAACTTATCCCAAAATCCCGCTGTGCAAATGACCTCTCAGAATATCTCCTTACCTATATTTGTTGTGCCTCTACACATCTCTTTGGATCTTAGAGTGCTCAAATTTTCATCTGTAATTTTGTTGTGAGCACAAAGGCACAAAGGAATTTAGATTCCCTAAATAATAGTTAGTTAACAGGAGATCTTTCTCATCCTTTTCAACAGGGATAATTCCTTCAGAAAAGAACGTATCTTGCACATAATAAAGGCTGCAGCACCATTTGGGGAGTGAGGGGTTGTCCTCACTGTCTTCATGATCATGCAGGGAAGGGGAGGGGGCTGCTCTACTTGGACCCCATGAAGTCCCCTGCTCAGCTGGTGTAGGATTTGCAGTGGCAGTAGGGGATCAGTGCAGGCCATGACCTTTTCTTCACTCAGCTTATTTCCAGTTCTTTACACAAAGCTTAGAACACTGAGGTGACAATTAAGAGGGTACTGGCATAATGAAGACTAGAACAGCAAAGACTAAACATGTATCTGAGGGGAAGTTTAAATACCACTTTCCGTGCATGAAAGAGAATGCGTGTAGTGGACCAGGATAATTTTGGTGGAAGCACGAAAGGCTAGCAGCACTGCTTTTTTAACCTTCACATTATTTTCTCTGACTTATTCCGTAAGGAATATGCTTCAGTGCATGCATTAGGAACACTGGGTTCTGTCATTATGTGGCATGAATTCTGTCACTCTCATCATCACCCTGAAGCTGAACTCTGTTGTTTGTTAAAGAAAGTCTTATACTGAATTATTATAGTGTTGGTCCCAGATAGAGTTAATAAAAAGGCAGAAAATTACTTAATCCGCACATCTTGCACAAATTAACACAGCTGTTTGAACATCATCATTTCTGTCTCACAAAAAATTCCAAAGCTCTGAAAATATTTTCTTGCTTTTTCAATACATAAAAAGAAGTCTAAGTTTCAGAAAGCAGGAAAAATCTCTGCCAATTCTGTAGGAAAGATGTTCAGAAGTTTTGAAAATTAGAACCCAAGAGCCCAACTCCAGTTTCCATTGACATTAGCATGGCTGACAAAATAGAAAGGACACTGAACAATATTCCGCCCAAGCATGCCAACATTTCATAAAACAGCATTGAAAAAGATATGTTTCTGTAAAACTCTGTTTCAAGATAACAGTGCTTTTTCAACTAGAAACATTTTGTCCGAAGTGAAACTTCTAAATTAATGGTAATAACTCAGAGCTACAATATAATTAGCTGGCTAATCAAAATAATTTCATGAGAAGTGTTTTAGAAAAAAAACCTCTATAGAGTGACTTTTTAGACTATACTCAGCTTTTCTCTAACTGAACTTATATCTTCTCAAACTTATTTTGGAGAAAAAGACTAATCTTGTAAAGTGTCAACTGACATGCACACTCAAGATACAGGGCTGATACATGCAGAGCATCCCTAAGGCAAACAGAATAGTGTTTAATTGAATTGTGCTTTAGTCTTCACAAAGCTGAGGCTTTAATTCAAAATCAGTTTTGTATCTAGCTTTGGTAAAGCTCAACCATTTCATTCTATTGTAAGATTTTCTGTGAAGAATTTTGTGAATAGTAAAATTTGAGAAGAAACATAACAAAGAACTGATTTTCAGTTTTGGTTGTGGTTTACCACTCATAAAAGTAGATTTTTAAACCAAAACAAAGCAAAGAAGAACAGAAAACTTATAATATTCTAATTGGTTATTAATTATAATTACAAGAAATACCCCTTTTCTACAGATGTACACTTTAGTGGACACTGTTCCTGTTTATATTGAGTGAGAGTACAGCAACCTAGTAGATGCAAAGCTGATGGGGCAATGCCACAATTGTAAAGAAATCCATTAGAACTAGAAAGCACAGTAATATGCAGCTTTACATTTTAAAGAACATTCTGAGATGTATTCAAAATACAAAATCAACAAAGCAGCTATAACCTGTAGAAATCTGTTTGTAGAATTCACAGGTTGCTCCTGGATCTAGGAAGAATTTGCCTAGAGAAACAATAGTCTGCAGGTTTTAGCCAGTCAAGTCTTAGTTGTATTGATTCATCTTTCAGTTTAGTGTTGCCTCATTGTCATCAGCTAAATTACTATTTATTATGGTGGTGAAAGACACCAGTCAGTTCCTGTACAGGTTCATTTGGTTAGAGAAATCATTCATTAATTATGAAAATAAGTGTAATTGTTCAACTCTGACAGCTTTTCTAGAAGATTATCTGGTGTAATAAAATATAATATTCACAAACTATTTTACTTGGTAAGTTTGCAATCAATCCATTATTCCAATAACTTTTCTCCATTATTCAGTTAACATATAAAGTATTCTTTATAGTGAAATAATAATGCTCAGACTACTACAAGTAAGTTGTTTACAGTTTCTATTTTCAAAAACATTCCATTAATTTTAGCCAAGTATTAGCTATCTAAAAAATATAATTAAAAAAATTGGAAATAGTTAATCACATTTGGGGAAAATCTAACTATCTTTAATTAAAAATTAAAGTTGTTGAAACCTAAACCCATTTAGTAGGTCTTTGGAGAGAGAGAGGGGGAGATTTGTCAGAATTTCCTCCCCCAAAAGTAGGTTGGATAAACTACAAAATTGAAAGAAACTAAGACCTGAGTCTAGAAAATTTATAAAAATTGTCTATGCAACAGGTAAAGACTATTAAGTAGGTGCTTCTGGGGAAAAAACTGTATGAATATTCAGAATAAAGTCGTAATTAATAAAATATATTAATTCACATGCTGCATGGCTGAAATTGGCAAAAGTAAACTTGTCTTAAACAAGAAAGCAAAATTACAGAGACAACATGTTGTTTGTTGAAACCGTATCTTCATTACAATGGAAATCGTTGCCCATAGGATTATAAGGAATGCTGACAAATTAGTTTTCTTCCTTTACCCTAAGAGATTCTTCTTTTCCTGAAGAAGGGGGTAGTAAAGCATTTTGCTTATGTTATATGTACCGAGTCACAAACAAAAACAAGTGTATAGAAACTTAACCTTATCTAGAATATAATGCCCTCTGACCTGTAGAATGGTCATCATGTCACAGTGACTTAATCAGAAGACTTAAAGCCCAATTATTTTGTACTTTTTCTCTGTTAAGGAAAGCTGAAACATTCCAAAGCAATCTGAAGCTTTTTGAAACTATAGTACATAATTCATGTACTTTATGTAAACATGTGATTACTTAACAAGCTATTTTACTTCCATGACAAACAAGACCAGAGGAAGACTGTAGAGCTGGAGGAATTCTCAACTGTATTAAAAAAAGGGAAAAAAAATATGACAGCATAAAGGTATGAGGATCATCATTAAAAAAATGCTTGTAATCATTGTCTAAGCTACAAAGAGCACTAAAATTTAATGTTATTTCTGTGTCTCAAATAGAAAAACGAATTTTATTCAAATCTGAAAGAAAACATTTTTTAATAGTTGCATGGAAATGCAATCCCATGTATATTTCACATAGCTTGCATTTATAATGACTAAAATAATAAAGAATGGATAATTAGTGAACTTAAAATGGAAATTTGTTGTTTGCTGCACATAAAAATTGTTACTTTGGCTGAAAATGTGTCCTGATGTAATTCTACTTATCTCTGCAGCATTATATTGAAAAATTAATCTCGCCATTTGCACTTAGTCAAAATAAGAGGATAAAAGGGTAACTAGAAAAATCTAAAAGTGTGAAAAATCAGCAGAAAATCTAACTTGTTACACAAAATATTTAAAATTCTCTTGAGGATTTTTCTTAGGATATACCCCTTTAAAATCTTTGTTGTAAAATGCTCCTCCGAGTTTAAATGCCAGTCTTTTCTCTGGCAAACATGAATAAAGAGTTCTGTGTTTTCTATGATCTGACAAAATTATTATCTAAAACATTGCAGGATATGAAAATCTGCATATCATTGCACTGGGAACTGTCAATTTCATGACTTACAACAAATAAAAGAGATTTCATCTTCAATTAGCAAGAAACATATTATTGTAAGTTTTAGCAGAAATAAAAGGTAAAGCATTTAAAATCTGAGTCTTTTTTAACACATCACAAACTTAATTCTTTCTCCTTCATTTACGATCTTTTGTTGTATTACATGCAACCATCTTCCACTGTTCTTTCCCATTGGAATCTCTGTTTGGTTTTTTTAGTCCCCCCTTTAGTATAATTCAAGCAGAATTATTTTCATGCTGTAATACAAAGGAATTGGAAGGAAATTATCTCCATGTATGAACCTTGAAGGTAATGATTATACTGCAGATAATGTAAAGAGCTTGAGTTTTCCAAAAGATAATTCAGAGAAGGAAATGATTTTTCAGTTTTGTTTTGTTTCTTAAAAGAAACTCTCTCTGTGAGCTAGAATGGGACAGCAGTGACAGTCAGTTCGGGTCACTTTCAGTACTGGATCCATGCAGCTGTGACCCTCTGACACAGCTCCTGGCTTTCCAGAATGACCCTGAATTTTTGCGAACAAATGTTATTGATGAATGGTTTCCCATAAAAGTCCACATGTCTTTTGTTTCTTATGAAGAATTTTCGTTTTCAATAAAGTGATCTATTTAAAATTTAAAAACTATTTGCTTTAAAAATATTTATCCCTCCTTCTGAACTCCCCTTCCACAATATTTGCCTCATCTTCAAGGCTTTCAAAATTTAAAATCGTTTATTGCAACAAAACACTGAGAATTGTATTTCTTCTCTGACACTTCTATCTCAGATAGCCAAACACATCACACCTCAAAAGAATCACAGAATCAATTAGATTGGAAAAGACCTCTGAAATCGTTGAGTCCAACCTATAACCTAACACCACCTTAATAAGTAGATGATGGCACTAAGTGCCACATCAAGTGTTTCCCTAAGCACCTTCAGAAACAGTGAGACCACCACCTCCTTGGGCACCCCATTCCAATGCCCAATCACTCTTTCTGTGTAGAGCTTCTTCCTAATGTCTAACCTAAACCTTCCCTGGCATAGCTTAAGTCTCTGCCCTCTTGTCCTACTGCTGGTTGCCTGGGAGAGGAGACCAACCCCCACCCAGCTACAACCTCCTTTCAGCCTCCTCTTCTCCAGGCTGAACAACCCCAGCTCCCTCAGCTGCTCCTCACAGGACTTGTGTTCTGGACCCTTCACCACCCTTGTTGCCCTTCTCTGGACACACTCCAGCACCTCAATATCCTTCCTAAATTGAGAGGCCCAGAACTGGACACCACTCAAGGTGCAGCCTTGAGTACAAGTACAAATTTCATGTTTATGTACAGCTCTTGAATAACATGGGCAAATTCTGCTTGCTCTAAACTCTGATCTAGTTGGTCCTTCACATACTTTAATTACTTGATCAGATAATTAGAGACATTCCCATTACAAAATAAACTTCCTATGCTTCTGACTTCATCAAACTTAATGTTTGCTTTTCCTATTCTACCCAATGTATTTTATGAAGATTTATATTGCTCAGAAGAAGATGTAAAGGCTTCCTTCATACCACAGAATCTTATTGCTACAATTTTCAAAATGCAAGACATTGTCAGATAATCCATCACTAGCAATTTGAGGATCATTTCCTTTTAGCAGACCTTATTAATTACATGGTTACACTGAATAATTTTTGCTTTTAAAACTGATGAATTCTATCAACATTACTTACAGTTACAGAATCAAGGGCAATAATCATGAGATTAATTCACCTAACCATTATTGGTGAACCAGTAAAGAAATACCAGTACACTCATTTACTGAAATGCTTTTGTGTAGTGCTGTTTGAGACAACTAAGTGCATATTGGCTGCAGTTTTTGCTTTCCTTATGAGGGTGTAATTAATTTCTTTGAGCTTCTCTGTGAACCATTTTAATGTAAAGTACATTAAAAACATTCAAACATCAGCTGGAGAGAATGGACCACAAACACAACATCTAATTGCTCCAGGCATTTGGCCACACTTGCTGTCTGAGAGAATAAGTTAAATAATGAAATGAAGGAGCTACTGGACCATCACAATGCATATAGCTGCACTATACATGTTGCAAACCTACCTCTCTGAATGACTTAAATGGATTGTGTTTGAAACAAAAAAAGTAATTTATGGTCAGATGAGAAAAATGAGCAAGCCAAATGTGACTTGGTGTAAATGTAAGATATCAAGACAAAATACATAGTTTAACTATGAAAGAAAAAAATTTCCCTTACCATATAGTATGAAGATAATTTGTACCAATTGTATTCAAAAGTAAATCAATAAGATTCTGGAGACTACTCTCAGAATAATTTGGATAGATTAGCAAACTCTTCTAACTTGGATTTGGAAACTTCACTCTGGAAAGTTTACAGTGGAAGGTATAATTACAGCACACCATATTCTTTCTTTGTCACCTACCTGTAGCAGCAACATAAAAAGACTCAAATCATGTAAGATGCAATTTCTTCCTTCACTTTTGTCTGTACTATTAAGCCCTTCTGGAGTGATACAACCTTTCTTATTCAAATGCTGACAGTAGTCCATTACTTCTTGTCTTCAACATTTTCAA
The DNA here is from genome assembly GCA_013400415.1 of Scytalopus superciliaris. NCBI lineage: Eukaryota > Metazoa > Chordata > Aves > Passeriformes > Rhinocryptidae > Scytalopus > Scytalopus superciliaris. The sequence continues at coordinate 138,583 of VXBX01002713.1, read as the reverse complement.
ACACAAAAATATTTTTTAAGGCTGAAACAACACACTGAAAGCAATTTATAAGAACCCACCTTGAAGATGAAATGTTGAAACAAGAGAAATTATTGAAAACCAGAACTTTCTGCAGTACACAAATAATACAAAAATCTCAAAGGGAGTATGATTGAAGTTTCCTTTGAAAATATACCTTTTAAAATAAAACTTATATAGAGCACTTTCATATGTATTTTATCTGTGCTTTGGTAAAAGTGTGCAAAAATTTGGGATAAATAGAAAATAGTCAGATTCTGAGTTGAACAGAGTGATTCTTCCAAAAGAAAAAGAAGACATGGGAAGACAATCTGAAAAAAAAAAAAAAAGAAAAAAGAAAAGAGCTGACTCCCACCACCTGCAATCACAGTCATACATGTCACAGCATCCTAAGACCTAGCTCCCTCTTGAAATACACAGGGCTTTCTATCTCAGCTCAAAATGTTAAATTAATCCTGAACTGAAGCGTTTCAGTAGCTGAAAGCTTTTTATCTAAATGTGTCCCTGGCCATTTCCTATCCATTTGCTTTCATGCCGACAGTACAATTTAGCTTAAAATTCTTTATACTTTGCAAGTGCATGTCATACACAGAACATGAGCTCGTTTTTCCTCCTAGTAGTGGTGAACCTCTGAGTTTTTAAGCTGCCTATAGTTTGTGGGCACCTCAAGTGCAGTTTCCATTCTGGAGCTTAATGCTATACTGTGCAAGGAGCTGATGCTCATACAACTGCTTAGTAAGTCAAATACCCAGCTGTGAAGGAATTGAGCAAAATGAGCCAACAGTATGACGTGTAACTTGCAACCCTGATTACAGGTTACTGTACAGGCAACTGCAAGCCTGCAACACAGCCTGTGTAGAAGGACTCTGAGAAGACACAATTTGCACTTGGAATTATGCCCATTATTTTGCTTCCTTAAGCTCCTCAAATCCATCAAGTGTCTTTTGACAGTCTGAAAACTGCTGCATGAGATTTGTAACATCTACTCTGAATTTAGCCTGTTTTTCTACATATCATAGCTCATTCCTTTACACCAGGTTAGCCATATACAAAACACAATACCTTATATTTTGCTAAATTGTTTCTTCCAGAAATTGTATTGTATTCATTGGTACAGTTTGATCTTCTGTTATCTTTGTTATTAAGCTGTGTGCCCAAATTCCCATTTGAATTTGTCTGTCTCTCATTTATTTTTCTTCTGCCTGTCTGCTTTAGATAAGTGTCCAACATTTTCTGCTCTTTGAGGTATTTATACACTTCAATCATGCTATTTTTTTCTATTTTCTTTTTTGATAAACTGAGCAGATTAAGCTCTTAAAGGCTCTTGAAGCAAATTTCCCTAACTTTCAGGTCATGGCTTAGTGGCTTTGTTCAGTACCTTTCCTAATGCTTTAATGTCCTTTTAAAACTTGGTTATGGAATTTGATGCAACATCCCAGAACTGGTCTCATTAATATCGTATAAAATAATAAGTGACCTTCATGCTTCTACTTTTTCAATCTTTCCACACCACTGGATAGCACAGTAGCGCAGTGAGAACTTTACCATGACAGTGCCGAGTTGCTCAACATGAATTCTAAATCCTTCTTCAGACACAACTCTTTCCTCCAACTCTGCCCATATTCCCAGTTCATATATATCTCTTACTATCCTTCCTCAGATTGTTTTAAATGGTTCTACTTAAATAAACTGAACTTAAGAAATAGGTTATTTTCTTGACGTCATCACTATTTATAACTCTGTCAATTCTTTTTGCATTTCTTAGTTTTAAACCATCAATGATTTTATATTTTCTTTCCAGATCATAGATGGCAGTGCTGAACACCATTCTTACTAGTAGCTTTATGTTTGGAATTTAGGATGTGGGTGGTCATCTAGAGCAACTGCATCTTGTCTGTGCTGGGCTGCTTTTTACTACCTAACACACATATCCCACTGTTAATGTCTTCAGCTTGACCTAACAGTTTCTGACGCAAATATGACTTTTGGTAGGTTACGCACTGCCAAAGACTGGTGATGTAGGACATCTGCCTATCTCAGTCCCTGAAATTCCAACTTGACAGTTTTTCAGACATTGATGCAAAGTTTATCTGTCCTCAGATTTTAGGTGGCAATGAATAGACCAAAGACAGGAGTAATTATAGTCCATGTGAATCTAATTCTGTCTTCATGGCTGGTTTTGTGTAACAGCTTATTTGAAACAGAAATCCTCACACTAACTTTTGATTGTGTACATTCATCTGGCCACAATAACTTTTGAATGCTTCTTTTGACATTTTCAATTTTTTTCTTGATTTTTTGTCCACTACTTCAGCTAACAAATTTCCTTTTAATTGTTTGGGAAGGCTTAATTCACATTGTAAAGATGTTCAGAATACATTCAGGAAAGTGCAATCAAGTACTGCTTGAAGTCTGCAATTGGAAAATAATTTAAATCCTGATAACTGTTAGTAACATTTACCAATCTCACAGAAGCAACACAGAATCACTACCAGGGCAAGCATACTTGTTGATAACTATTCCTCAAATTATGAACAGATCACAAGACTGAGGTTATAATCTCTCTCCAATAAAAGACTTCAGCAATGGGAAGCCTCTACATGTGAACAAAAATGTACAGCTTTCCTTCTCAGTAATTTAAAGTAGCATAATGTCTTTATGCTAATGACAAGTCTGTTCTACCTTACTTTTGAATGCACTTACTGATATTAAAATTCTTGCTCATGTTAAATTCGTATAATTCTGCCTGTTAGAAAATGCATGAACAAATAATTTTAAAAACTGTGACAAGTCAGAATAAATTCCCTCTGGAGGCACAGAAAGCCATTCTGAGTGTTATGCAATAGTTGTGTGTCAAGAACAAAGCTCTGAGCATTGAAACTAAAAGAAGTTCAATTCTTAGTTCGTGAAAGGAATGTAACTTTCTCTAACCTTTTAGCCAGAGTTCTAGTTTTCAGAGGCAGTGTGCAATAAAACTGAAGACCCCTTACCATGATAGTAAATTTTTATGTTAATCTGTAAACAGAAAACCCCTACCTGAAGTCCACTGCCTTACTCAGGCTTTACTATATTGCTAAGTCTTGCTCCTCCTTAACTAGACAAGTATTACACAAGTCTCAGAGAGATGAAAGTTTTATTTGTTCAATAGTATTCTTGAAACACATATTTTTGATTAAAATTAAATCCAAAAGGCAGAATTCTGCAGTACTCAGGCAGCTTACTCATAGCACACCAAATGGAGTAAAAGGGAAAAACATTCCTTGAAGAAATATTTAGTTACAAGTTACAGCAGGTTTCAGAGATAAAACTCACTTATACAGAATGTATTAATTTTACTTAATGTATTGTTTTAATAAGCAGGCCAAAAAAAATATTCAAGAAATTCTGGGACTTATAACTGACTAATGAAAGCAAGTATTAATGTTGCTATCATATGAAAAGGTAAATGTCCCTTTGAGAAAATCCATAGTCAAAGAAATTACTGCTTTTCCTATTCAGCATTAGTTACCTTAATTTCAAAGTACTCTATTCCATGGCAAAGCAACAACTACAAGTAAAATAAAGAAAGATTTAGAAAAGGTTCTGTGAAGTGAAAAAAGGACAAACAAAAAAAATTTGTCATTCAGAGAAAATAGTTGATATTGAAGCTAACAATGGGCCTTTCTATACTTGTGTTCTGGTTGATTATTTACAATAAGAATAAAAATATAGGGTTATATATCCTGTAGTATCAAAATTCTGCATACCTTATAGAATAAAAATATAACTTTCTTATAGAGAGTATTAGAAAGAAATCTAAGTGTTATGCATACACACAGTGACTTGATTCTCCTGCCGTGCAAGTAGATAATATCCAGCAAAATGTAATTGGGTTCTCATATTTTACTTGCTTTATAGCTATGTATGATGTTTTACAGCAACATAAATGACTACAAGTTGCCATACTGTGATGAATCAGATCCACTCAGAATGATTGATAATGAAAACAATAGCATTAGTATAACTTCAAGTTGAACTATAAAAAGAATATATTAACTACTTACTTTCTCAGAAAAGGAAATACATTCTCCAGCTATGGGAAGAAATAAGTAACTAGGTTAGCTACTGAAGGAGAGTAAAGAAATATTTTTACTGAAAAGGATGCCAATGTATTCAAAACAATTCAGAAATTCGTGAACAATTTAGAAATATACAAATTTACTTACACACAGAATAGAATAAACATTAGATAAGCAAAAAAACCCAGAATCAATTTTACCTTTCTAATTTCATTTAATATTACAGTTAAAAGAATTGCAGTTTTAATTAAACTATGAGTAAATCACAGCATTTTAGAGTGTGTCCAAATTTGTAACACTCAAGATCTAATATGAAATATTTTTTTTATTTAAGATAGTAAATCCAGATTTCAAACTTGAAGACCAAAGTTTTAGCAGACCTTCTAAATGGAAGTTTCTGTAAAAGTGTAACTTTTTAATACCCTGAATAAAGCATCTTGAGTAGAAAAACATTTGCATTCCACAAGGTATCTGTATACATACATACCTGTATGGAATTTTTCCATTTTGAAACTCCATCCATTGTTAACAATCAAAGTTCAGGATCCTTTTTTTATGAGTTAGAAAATTCCTAAGGATTTTACATCCCTGTGCTTAATTCTAAACAAAGGAATATTTAAGCACTTCTAAAAGAGTGAATTGACACGGAGACAATGAAGTGGGTAAGAGAAAGAGATTCAAATCCTCTGTAACAGATTTTTTTTTTTAAACTAGAACTCAGCACAAACAAGCAAAGCTCTTTATCTTTCTTGAGACTCCAAAAGCCACAAATTATTTTAGTTGCACTGTGTATCACAATGTTACTCAAAATTTTATTTATGTATATATTTACTGACTATATTTTTTTTTTTTCTTTTAAATTTGTCAGCACTCGAGTGCTGTTGTTTCACAACAATAAAGACTTTTCCTTTGGGTCGACATGGCTGATCACAGTGCCAATACTCTTCTGCAGAGCACACTTTAGAATGTCAGTGGAAGTTTTGCATGCATATGGAGAGGAGGCTATACGAGATGACATTTGTCATGTGGCCCTAAGAAGAAAATTTTATCATAAAATAGTTCCTTCAGTAAGTTGGGTTTTTTTTCCCACTGTAGCAGTCACTTTTGTTTTAACAGAAGGCAAAACTCTAAGACAGTGTAAAAACTAACATCTGCCAAGAGATGTTGGATCTGTTTTATTATGTTTAAATATCAACTTAACAAAAAATTGATAGTACTATTCTATTCAAAATCCTTACTACTTTTTTTTTTAATATTTCCCTGATCTAGCCTTCTGTTACACCACACCTCATTGAACAGACCAGTCTTAGAATAGACTCCAAAATATAACATTCCACATACACAGCTATTTCCATAGTTGACACTATTTAACTCTGTGATAATGTATTGATAACTGTTGACTGAAAGTGTTGTCTTCAGAAGTTCTGAGGAAGAAGTAACAGCACCCTATAACTATGCATCTTAGCAAAATAAAATTTGCATATAAAATGACATATATAAAGAACTTAGTGTTTCAATATCTTTGCTACTACTATTTTTGAAGCATTAACTAATTTGAAAGGCAGCCTTAGCTTTCCTGTTTTCCTTTTCATACAAAAATGAACTATGATCGACTAGATAAAATTAAAGTTTTTAACAAATGGTTCCTTTCTTTGTTTTTTCTTCCTGTTAGCTTGGTAGCCACAAAGGAAACAGACAGTGCAAGATCTCGTAGCATGCCAATGTCACCGTCGGATTTCCTGGATAAGCTAATGGGTAGGATGTCAGGCTACGATGCAAGGATCAGACCAAATTTCAAAGGTAATTTCAAAATTCAGGTTTTCAGTATTTCAGTATTGCTGCTCACACAAATGAAATTTCTGGAACAAATATGAATCAAAGTATATTCACTGAGGAAAAAAAAAAGGAAAGGGGCGTCTTTTTATCTTTCTTTTGTATGTATGACAGTTCATTTCAGTAGTAATAGACTATCACTGTCACTTTTGCAGCTGCCCAATTGCAGGCCTTTTGTAAAATTTAGCTTATTTGTTTAATTGTTTGTTAGAACAATTAAACAATTAGAACATAATAGAATAGTACTATCAATTTTTTGTTAAAATTTGTTTTATTTGTTTAATATGGTTTGCAGATCTCTCTTCTTTCCTGAAATGCTTGCTAATGGATTCAGATTCCCACCTTGGGATACCATAGCCTGAAACACTCCAGAAAGCAAGTTCTGTGAAAGACAGGCCAGGTTTTCATATCTGCCTGGTTCTAACCAAAAGGAAGAGCATGTTGTGACATGATCAAGAGTCAAATTCAAGAGAGCTTATCTTAGTTACCAATTCTATCACCAAATTAGATCCTTTGCTCCTGTGCCTCAGCTATGCTTTGAAATGCCAAAGGGATCATCTTTCCTCTTGCTCTTTTTCCTGTTATCAGGTCTCCACTAAAACTGCAAGTTCTCAATACCTGGAATTGTCTCTTGGTATGTGTCCTTTATGCACTTATCAAAAAGAAGATTCAAACAAGACAAAGGAGATTCAAAGAAGACTAAAAATCCAAAGTCTGCAAATGGAAAGACTACATCTTTCAAGGGTCTTAGCATAAATCATATTATCCAGACACAGGCAGGCTAAAGCAGAGTATTTAATGAAGGATTACACAAACTATATTTTTACATGAACATGCAAAGTATTTTATAGACAAATGCCACCCATTCTAACTTTTGCAGTCTGGGAAGTTTGGGTAATTTTTTTTTTTATTTTTTTTT
>VXBX01002713.1:89918-125608 GCA_013400415.1 Scytalopus superciliaris | reverse complement strand
CAGATCTTGGCAGGATTCTATTTTTAACGCCTTGTAGATAGCTAACATTGTTAGCTTTTCTGTCTCTTATGGGTTTCAGCTGTATTTCTTTTCTCCTTCTTTCTAATCTATTTCAGCTTGTCTGAGTTCCTATGTTTGAATATGACGTCCAGCTTTTACAACTTCTCATTTATGATTCTTTTTGACCGTGTTTTTGGGAAGTTCATTTTCATTCTCAAGACAGTATCTTTACATTATCTCTAAACCATTTGCAAGCTACTTTTAGCTTCTATTTTTGTACTCCTAGCTATTAACTATTTTATTGTAATGCTGCTTTTGAAATTAAGCATCAGAACTGTAGTGATTTAGGGCTTTTTCTTAATAAAAGCAACAATGTTGATATACCAAACATACTTTAAAGCATAGTACTATTTTAAACAAGGTAGTATCACATCAAATTTGAAATTATGGCAAATACTACCACATGGAAGTGTTTGAAAGAAAAGCTGCCTAGCAAATAAATTACCTAACATGGGCAGGAAGTACAGTTTTCTCCGTGACAGTTTTTTTCAATGACTCTGCTTTTTTTCGTCTTCCCTGCTTTTACTTTGTCCGTTATCCTTTCCAGGGGCTGTGCATGTAAGGCTTTCACTGAATTCTAGGAAGTACTGTATATGGTCAACAGCTCTAAATAATTAACCAAGTATCAAAGTGACTGCAAGTGATACCTCTTTACTGAGAATTCTTCTCCATAAGTGTAGCCTTGTGTATTACAAAGACTGAAGTACCTGTAGAAATGTCTTTTTGCTATTGCCAAACTGCACTTCAAAACAATTACTGCATCTAGGAAAGAAAGTAGGATGTTTTGTCATGTTGGCAGAACCTACAGTCTGATATTTCAAGTGTTTAATATCAAATTCATTGGTCATTGTTAGATTTTCCTAGTTGAAAACCACCAGTAGAGGCAGAGCAGTTTCTTACTTCAGTGATACTAAAAAAGAAATATTACATAAAGGTTTGTAAGACCAGTCCTCAAATTCCGCATACAGATCTTTCATTGTTAGTGACTGCTTACAACTACAAAAATAATCCAGGTTCTCCAATGCTGAACTGGATTATTGATTTAAGAATACTGAGTTGCAGGAAGATAACAAAAAATCTTGCGATGGAAAACCTTTGTTTCTGTTGTACACAGACTGAAGTTTATAAGAAATAATGGAGAAATCAGCATGCTTCGCCACAATGACATTTTTAAAGTGACTTTTAGAAAAATAATTTAAACCCTTTTCCATGAAGAGGTGATTCACTGTTCCGTTATCATCATGACTGCTCTGCCACTACTGATACTTCAACAGTTGACTGAAGACCCATGGTAACAGAGAATTCAGTTTAAATAGAGTCCTAACCACTGTGTGATTTTAAGAGAAATTGGAATACAATCTCAAAAATTTTTCTGTAAGCAGTAGAAATAAGATCAGCATTAATGCATTTCTTTTCTTGATTATGACAGGTAATATTAAAGGTAGCAGGTGCCTTGAAAGAAGAAAGTCACTTTTCCCCCTGATTGTTGTGAGAAATGACATGCATTCTCACTGAAACACACATACAAATATTCCTACTATATATTTCAAATGGGATATTCCCTTTTTTTTCTTGTTTTGTTTTTTGAACAGAAACATCTGTGCAAGTTTATACTGGACTTTCTCTCTGGTTTTTTTTTTTTTTTTTTTTTTTTTTATTTTTTTAAACTGGCCAGTCAAGTAGTGTACCTTTAAGAAAAATCAAAAGAAAAATTATTAGAAATCATTCAAATCATTCAATTTAGTTGTGCATGAGTAAGTTGTGAATGTAGCATTATTTCCTCCTGAGTAAGCATTGTTTCATAATGGTTTATATTTTACAGTCACTCAATAAGCAATAATTCTGGAACAGGGACTGGTGCTTTTTTCTCTTTTGCAGGTCCTCCAGTTAATGTCACATGCAACATATTTATAAACAGCTTTGGATCCATTGCAGAGACAACCATGGTAAGATATTTTTAACTTAGGCAATGTTTAAAGTTTGAGTTAAATATGTTCCACAAGCTCTAAAGCTAGCTAGGGCTTTTCTTCACCTGGAACTAAACATAGAAGGAAATCTGAGAACAGAAAGTGAGAACGTCTATTTGGCAATTGATTTTTTTCTAACAACCAATCCATCATTATACCATCACACGGAAGTAAAAGTAAAGCCAAAGGTTGTTTTGGGTTTTTTATTTTTCTGTAAGTTTTATTTGTTAGTTTTAATGAAATAATTATTAAAGAGATACTAGTTTCTATAGTGTTCCACCTTTCTAACCTCAAAAATGCGAGTCATTAAGTTGTTTTCTTCATAATATTTTATAGTTCCACTATACTCAGTGCATATGGAGATATATACTTTATTTGAAAAGTCCTTCTTCCATAGGGCTACTGCACAGCTGTAATAGAATAACTAAAACTTTGAACTGGCATATAATATTCAGATAAATATAAGCAGATTGCATGCTTTTGTACATACACTGATAATGTGCCTAGTAAAGAAACTCATATGATAGAGTAAAAAAAAGATTGGAGATTTTAAGAAATAAGCAGAAAAAGAGGTTAAAGTATAAATGTAGTGAAACTAGATATTGAACTGTGAACTGACAAAAAAAATCTAGGTAAATCTCATTTAACAAATGAAACATGTATGCTCATAACTTGGACCACAGATTTAGTCATTAAATTTTGTGAGACATTCTTTCTCTATACAAAGTGCTTCACATTTTCTGAAGAAAGACAAAAATACCTCTTTGGAAACTGTTATATAGTAATTTGGTGACAGAGAGGGTTAAAATACAGAGAGAGAACAGAACTACTGTGTCAGTTTGTAAGATCCAATTATAGTAAATACTCTAAAATCCCAGCAGTTTCAGGGATGTACTTGGAATGACAGAACACAGACTAAAAATAATTGATAGAATAAAAAAACAAACAAACAGAGAAAAAACCCAAACAAACAACAAAAAAACAACCAAAAAAACCCTCTAATGTAACCAAGGACCTGTAGTTAGGAAAACAATAAGACAAATTCATAAAGTCAAATATTTATGTCCCTGATCTCCAAAGTGATATTAATAAATGTCTGATCTTTACCCACCTTGGAACATATTAGTAGATGTTAATGAGAGAGGTAGATAACTTTTTTCTGTTAGAAAAATTACTTTAATTTGTATTTGGGGGCCTCTCCAGATTGCAAATCCCAAACAGATTGACATGGTATCTAAAGAGATTTATTCAGGTTCAATCAGAGGATTAAGCAATACCCACATTAATAGAATAGTGTTTCACAGATACTTTCTAATGTCTGGATGAATGAATCTGGTTCAAACGAGGAGACAGACCACAGGGTCAGTAAAGTGCAACGATCCATCGCTATTTAAAGGATATATAGAAAACTGGAGTTGTTGCCACTTACAAAAATTGTCCTGAATTTGGGAAGAGGATGGCTGGGTTCACATCTCAAGTGTATTTTTTCTCCAAAACCAGAGAATTGTAAAAATTCCTATCCAGTGCAATTTAACAAGTTAGTACACTACATCTATTTTATAATGAAACTACATTCTGTATTGTGTTGCCTTGAAAGCAAATTAAAACAGTGAAGATATACAATGACCTAACTTGTAACAAATAGTTCCGGGTAGTATGTTATAGAAATTACTAAACCTGGTCAGAACTGCAAGGTTTTTAGTTTTCCTGATTAAATATATTCAAAAACTGAACAGTTAAGCACAACCTTGACCTTCATGATGCTTGTATGCTGTCTCTAATATGTTCAGTGATACAGTTCAAAACAGACTTTTGGTTGTCAGCAGCTGTTGACCACTCAGAGACTCAAATCTTCCTTTGCAGAACAAATAATTTTGTCTCAATATGTTTTAGTAGTTTTACTTCTCCCCAACACTGAAATCTTTCTATCTTAAAATGACAATGAAAACCATCTTGCATTGTTTTACAAACAGAATTTCAGCATGGTTTAACATACGTCAATTCACTGAAGTTCAATATTTCACCAATTGTCACTATTTTATCAGTTGTATTTACTGTACTCCTTAAAACTCCTATGTCTTAATATCTGTTATAAATCTTTATGCATAAAACAACTCATTAGAACAATCTTTTAGACTCAAAAAGGACTTTTATAGTCTTGTTAAATATTTCTTTTTCTGAACTGTAAACAGAACAGGTTAAGTAAGCAACAACTGCAAATTAAAACCTCGCCACTAAATGATACCTTGCATTTTAAACTACCAGCTGATAATGGGGTATGTCTATAATCTACTAGCTTTTAAGAAATCCGAATACATCGAGGCACGACCTTCGCTGTCACTGTAATTGCCCTTGGCAGCGTCAGTCTCCCTCCATGCCTTTCTGGTGCTGTCGCTGATGAGCAAAATCTTTGAGCTCCCTCTGCTGCCTCGGATGTGTATAACACAGTAAATAGACAGAAAAACAGGGGGTTAAAAAAACCGGCATCGGCTGCAAAGTAGCCCTGTGCCCAGCTGCATGTTACCGGACTTAATACCTCTCACTAAGGACGAGGAGTCTGTCAGTGTGCTGTAAAAACTGCACTGCGTGTCTTTCAGACAAGCAGATTCTCTTAAAGTCATGCACACATGATCTAACAGCTCAGGAGAGACTGACAGTCCAAAAAAGTAGCTTAATTTGGCTTGCAGCTTGTTAACTCTGTAAACTGGTTCTTTCTTTTCTTGTTTTTGTACTCTTCTTTCCCTTGCTTTAGAGGATGGGTTACAGTTATTTCATATTCTCTTTCTTTGTCTCAAGACAGATCAGGTGGTTCATAGCAGGGAAAAGAACCTGCTCTCCTCAGGTTCTGCTCTGAGGAGGGAAAAAAGAAAAAAAACCCGAAAAACGGTAAACTACAAAATTGAAAGTCCCCTTAAACAAACTTCTGTCATCAGCACCACTTAGGATCCAACCTCACCAATCTTTCTGTGTTATTGAACTGAATGGTAGTACCAGATCTGTGCATGTCTTGATGATATTCACAAAGTGAGGATTTCACACTAATCCTGTTGCCAAATAAAATTCATATTTCTTCACATATATAAAGGAAAACTGAGGTCGTCTTTCATATTTTACATGTTGCTACTATTCTGGGTTTTCTTGATCTAAGGATTTAGAATTCTGAAAGAACAAAATATTAAAAAAATGTGGAAGCCCAGAATGAAATTACTATATCATTATATTAAATTAACATAATTAAGACAAATTAATATGTGAAGTTTTTCCTTTGAGATAATTATGTACTTAAGCATAACTTTAAAAATCTGACAAATCAGTTGGATTGCTCATGTGAAGTTAAATACGTATGTGCAATATGGGAACCATATCCTACAGGAAACCAAATTCTTTTCTTACTGGTGCACTGGAACTTAAATTTCAGCTTTTATCACAATATCCTGAAAAGTTCCTTACAGATTTTTTTTGTAGCTCAATCTGCGCTCAGCTTGTATTTGCACTGTCTCTCCTAAGGTTAAAAGATTTTCTGATTTTTAAAAACAGTGTGGTATATACTGTTTGCAATTACCAACAAATGAAAAGAACAGATAATTCAGCCTTACAGGTGAGAATAACATCAATGCCAACATTTTCAGCTGCAAATACTCAGAGCCAAAATACTGAACACACAAAACAAAGGCTACAGAACAATTTGGCTATTGGATAATAGTAGGTCATATCAAAAAGTCTGCTTTTATTTTAATAGATATGACTGACCAATTTGCTCAAGGTTTTCTGAGTTATAAAGGTCAGGTACAACACTGATCTTAATGTGGATTTACATCAATTTTTACTAAGTATGTATTAATATGCTTAGCATAACGTGCTAAAAGTGTATTGAAAGGGAAGCTCACTGGGAGACCTCATGGCAAATGACAAAACTGCAGACAATTATCACATTGAAAACCATATGTCTCTTATTTGGTCTTGCCATGCTTTTGCACATGGTTATTTCTTGATTCAGTCTGAAAAGAACTGAATGTTGATAGCAGTCATGTGATAGATCTTTCTCCACTCTCACCACTAATGAGATTATCTGTGCTTTTAAACCACATTAACCCATTTTCATGCCATCATAATTACTCTCCTTTCATTAGCCACAGTTATTCAATTTCTTTAGCTTCATCTTTCTTTCAAGTATTTCTGTTTATGTTCTATTGTACCTACTCTAGGTTGTCTTTCAGTAGAGTGCTTGGAAGAAATGTTCACTTGTATACATTACAAACCTTAATGCTGAAGAGTTTCACCAAATATTTTTTCTCAAATTAATCACTTAGTTGATTATCTCAAATACAAGGAAATACATGCCTTTCTTTGGTGAAAATATGCTGAAAAAAATCTGTGTGATGTGTATAGCAACGTGTTACTGCTGAAGTGCCGGCGGCTGTGGCCGTGTGGGTAAAGCCGCCGCCCCTGGATCCGTGCTCCTTCTCGGAAGGACGCCGGTTCGAGTCCTGCGGGTCTCGCTCTGCCAACTTCGTCCGGGCTTGCCCCGGCCAAGGCTTAGAGTGTCCCAGGGCTAAAGGGGGTGGGGCCAGTTCCGCGCACGCTGAGCTCCACGTAATAAATCCATTCGCGCAGGCATAAAAAGCATCGTCGTTCGCGACGGCTAGCCACACACACACTGCTGAAGTGGCAGGAAGAAATACCTACAGTTTTTTTCTCACGAGTGAAAGTGAGGCCCTGTATTAAAGGCTACTTTAATTTTCAAATTTAAAAAAAAAATAAATTATTCTCTATTTGACTATTAACTCCCTTCTATCGCGACACAGAAACATTAATTGTCCCTGTACATGTTTGGAAAACAGATTATTTAAAACCCTTTATTTTTCATAAACTTGCCTCTGCCACCCTGATCCTGGGTCAAAGAGTCAGGAGTAGACAGAGGTTTTACAAATTCTGGGTGGGTCTGCAGCTGTCCAGTTTGTTACATGACCAGACTAATCCATGCAAATCCGACTACTGAACCTGCGTTCTAATTAGAGATATCATATCATCCTCACAAGACACAGCATCTATTCCATATTATAAGAAAATTCTATGCAATGAAACCAAGGTATGCTTGGAGCAATATGTACAAAATATGAATTAACAAACAAATAGCACAATTTTCTTATCCAATTAAAAAAAAAATAATAGTTCCTATACTGATTGGTTTTACAAGCAGCAATGGAAAACATTTTTTGCGCACTTCTGCTCTTGCGCTTTTAGTCTAGGATAACTTTTTAGAAGGGAATCTTGGAATTCAGATACTGTGTGGTGGAAGATACCAGGTAAAATGCTGGCTGGTTGTACATCAGCAGAACAACATAATGAAGCAGAGAGGGAGAAGAAATTCTAGGCAAAGGTAGCACAACCATCTCCCATCTATCTCACCAAGTTACAAGGTCTGACATGGTACCAACTACTTGTCACAGCAGATCATGTGTGTGTGTTGCATATTGCTAACGTGTGTTTAGTCGGGTGCCTATTAAAAATGAGACCAGTTTGAAACTGTGCATAAAAACATGACAGTCGGGTATCTGATTTGCTGATGAACTGTGATAGTGCAGCTGATGGACAGGATGAGTGATGCTACACATAGAAGAGGCTAGTACAGATAACACATCATAATTATCAAGTACCAATATCTGAATTTCCAAATCTAGGGAAATATGTTTTTCTACTAATGCTGCAAATCATTCATACACAAGTTGGAAGTGGGGACAAATACCACTGTGCTTTTCTACTGGGCTCTCTGAAGCTTATGAGAATGACTGCATTATTCTATACCTTTTCATAATCTCTTTTTGTGTTATAAAATGAGAATATTCCTGTATTCTTTCCTATCATCTCTACTTGATTTTTTTTTTTCCTCAGGAAATAACTCCAGTCTTTTTGGTTTCTTTGATGACTATGAAAAAGTAAAAGAAATATCAATTTTTCCTCTTGGATTCCTCTGATGATTTATAAATATTTCAGAAAAAAAAGACCAGACAGTGTTTGGATTGAATAGTTCCAGAATTAAATATCTGGAATTTACATAGCAAACAAGCTCTGTACTGAAGAAAAGGTTTCGATCCAGTTTTAGGCATGGACTAGAAAAAATGGTTGATTAAACAGATTTTTAAAATCCACCAGATGCTTTGCCTTTGCCTTTGCCTTTGCCTTTGCCTTTGCCTTTGCCTTTGCCGGAGTTGATAGCCTTTACAGAAGCTGGTAGGAGAATTTTTTGCCTGGCCTCTCAAGCCAATGGTTTTTAAGCTGTTTGCAGAAGTAATTCTCCAGTGAGTTATTAAGGAGCAGTAGTATTAATTTCTTGTTAACAGAGTGTGTTTATATTACTTCAGAAAAAGGCTCGGTTACAGGAATGGTTTCCACATATTTCCTATATTTGAAAGCCAGTTAATTCAACACTTACATACTGAAAAACAGAAATATAAGCTATGAATAGACTTGTCAGTAAAAAATGAACCAATGATCTTGTATTATTAAGCATTAGATTAATCTGTAAAACACCAACAAACCAATTTAAGACTAAGGTTTATTTCTGACAGCATCCTGGGGCCAAATTCTACTGAAAGGTCTAGAAAAGAAGCTTGAACTGACAGTTTTCACAGCCATGTAACAAACAGAATAAAGCTGTGGTCCTTTTGTGAAAACAGATGCCCTTAATGCAGAATGAAGTATTAAATTTCCCACTTCTATTGTTTTATCTTTTAATCTGGATTCATTTGTGTGGTCGTGACCCATAATTTATTTCAAGATTTTTTTTGAACTAAGATGAATTGGAGTAAGTTGTGCATTGACACCAGTAAGGGTTGGTAGGTCAGTCACAACCAACTTCTGTAATATTTTCTGGAACTTGGACCTGAAATTCAATGAGGTCTTTATGTAATATGGAGAATAAATGAAAAATACAGACTGCTGGTTCCATTTAACCTTCCCTACTGATATAAACAGGTCATCTGAATCCTAATATCAGTCTATAGTGGTAACTTATGACTAATTTCACCTATTTGGTGCTGTCAAGATTTCCAGACATAACTTATTGCCAACAGACAAGAGCTAATCTCTCAAGTTTTCCGACATGAAAGAACAGTGTTTCTAGACTATGGTACATGCAGAAGACAGGCACTCTAAGCTCTAGAAAAGCTGCAGGTGGAGATTGACAACAGATTTTCTTATTTGAAAGCACAGTGCTCTTTGCTGATCATATTGTGGTGCCTGAAGGTGCAATTTCATACCTCCAGATCAAATTGACTGAACTGCAAATTTTTAAAAAGAAAACACTGATATCCTTTGCTTTCTGAATTTTAGCAGGTTTTTGTCATTCAGTTTCACAAAAGACTAAGACATGAAACTTGAACACTTTGGGATTCTTTGGCAATACATAAATCCATAAACAAATGTTTTTCATTGATGAACAACAGCAACAGAACATTGAGTAAATTCTCCAAGATTCTTCCTAAAACACAGCCAACAGTTTATAGTCCCAACTGTCCCACAAAAATGGAAAATACTCCAGTGCCTCAGGCCTAGTGAAAGTTGAGTGGCTGTATCCACTCATTCAAGCTCTCTTTAGCTACTACTGGATGAATACAGTATCTTCATGCTCCTGGGAGAAATGTCATATCAGGTGTACAACTATCTATATCAACTTCAGATATAAGCAGGTTCTGAAAATGTTTTATAACACATTAGTCAGAGATTGTTTCTTAGGTCTAGAGAACAGGCACTTGTATGCTGGGTGATGCTTTCATAAATTTTTGCCTATGTTAAGGGAAACCTAGCTTCAGATTTTTTTTACCTCATTTGAAGAAAAGACTGAATCCTACAGTTGGCTCAGTACTCTAAGCCTAAAAGTAATTGTTCTATTTTATCTAAAATAGATAAAGATTTACCAGGACAGGTGTTATAATCAGCTCCTCCAGACATACCAGAACTAATAATTTTATCATTACCTCTCGTCTATTTTAATAAGCATTCTTAAAGATTTTACAAAGCACTTTGCACAATACAGAAAGCTGAACAACTCGATTTATAGACACAAAGTTTTCTACTTCTTCATAGCCACTTATCACAACTATTAGCAACAGAAGACCTGAAGTGACCTTATGCATCATCAGCACAAGCCCTTGCTCCTGTAGACAATTTTGCTTTATAATCACCTGCTCTAATGCAGCCTAAAACTCAGATGGTTCTTCCAGAATCTTCATCTTCTCATTCTGAGGGAGACTGAGCTTTTAGTCAGATTTGCACAAAATCACATAAAATGCTGAGCAGGAAAGGACCCACAAGGATGACCAAGACCAGCTCCTGGCCCTGCAGAGGACCATCCCCAAGAGTCACACCATGTGCCTAAGAGTATCACCCAAATGCTTCTTGAACTCTGTGAGGCTTGGTGCTGTAACCACTTCCCTGGGGACCCTGTTCATGTGCCTAACCACACTCTGGGTGAAGAACCTCCTTCTAATATTCAACCTAAACCTCCCCTGACACAACTTCAGGCCATTGCCTTGGGTCCTGTCACTGGTCACCACAGAGATCAGTGCCTGCCCCTCCTCTTCCCCTTATGAGGAAGTTGTTGACTATGATGAGGTCTCTCCCCTTTTATATCCTTTGTTTACCTACAGCCATTCAATCTTCTAGCAAAGCTGAGGAACAGTTCACACCTCTTATTTTCCCTTCCCTATGCTTGCTTACATTGATTCCTCTTTCTCTGTTCTTTTTCTTAAAGGAAAAATCATGATTTGTATAGCACTGCACTATGAAAGCCCATAGTATTGCTTCCATCCCTTCCAGTACTTTTTTACTTACTTTCATATTTTTGTATTAATCTTTTCCACCTTCTTAAAGAGCAGTTATCAGATAGGCTGTTCCTAAAAATCTATATCCTGATATAGCAATTTACAACATTATCCAGAAAAAGCTATGAAGACAACTGATTTGCAAGCTGACTGCTACTCAGTCACTATTGTAGAAAATCTGAGGATCTGTGAAAATAAGATTGTGGCATCACTGCATAGCTCTGTTCACATCATATGAGGTATGCTGTTTATAAAGTTTCGTATTTTGTTGCAATCATACAAGAAGATTAAGTCCCTTGAGGTTATATAACACTCATGATGTTTCCTAAAATTACAAGAACACAGATACCAGTGTAAAGGTATTATTAAAAATATATATATATATCAAAGGACTAGGCCAGAAGCAATACTTTTAAAAATATCTTTAGTGTAGCTGTCTCATTATGTGTATTTAAGCAATGGAAATTAATCTCATCATGATGTATGCGGATTTTGTCCTTAACTCCCATTAACACTAATAGGAGTTGAGTCCATAAATCCCCATCTATTGCTGTAAGACTATAGCCTGTCTCAGTTTTGCAAGAGCCTGCAATTTACTAATGCTTTGTTTACAGGAACAAAAGATATAGTGGACTTTAAAATAACTGTTGAATGGACTTGAATTAAGAAAATAAAGAATTTTCAGATTTTCACCTTTGTTCCTAATTTCTGTGCTTGAGTCTAGTAAATATGTGCTGGAAAAATTCCTAGTAAAAACATTTTACGTGAAACATTAACATTGAAATTCTTTCCTTGAATAAGTTTGAGTTATTTTAGCATTATTAGAAACTCTGTTCTGCTCTCATGTTTTGATTCTATTCCGAATGCTTGGTACTTCATGCACTCCTGGTGTGCATATTCTGGGTGTGCATTTTTAATTACAATAGCCAAGGAAATCACTCAGCATGAAAGAGCTGTACACTCAGACTTTTTGTATTTTTTATTGGGTCTGGCTGAGATGGAGTTCATTTCCCCATAGCAGCCCTCACAGTGCTGTGCTTTGCATTGTTAGCTATAAAAGTGTTGATAACACACCAGTGCTGGCACAGCATCAGCGCTGTCTTTCAACATCCCTTGCCCTGCTCTCCATTCCCACTGAGGGGCGGGGGAGAGGGGGCAGGCAAGGTCCTGAGAGAGGACACAAGTAGGTCAGCTGACTCAAACTAACCAAAGGGATATTCCATAACATATATGGAATTACAAAATAAGACCATATAAAAGCTAAGGAAAGGAGGAGGAAGTGAGGAGCATTTGTTATTTACAAAGTTTGCCTTCTGGAGCAACTCCTAGGTGTGCTGAAGCCCAGCTTCCCAGGAAATAGCCAAACTCCACTTGATAATGGAAGTAGAGAATACACCTTTTTATTTTCCTCTTTGCTTATGTGTATGCAAACTTGTGCTTTTGCTTTAGTAAAGTACCCTATCTCAAAAGACAGAATTGGTTTTACCCTGGCTGGACACCAGATACCCACTAAAGCCACTCTGTTATTCCCCTCTGCAACTGGACAGAGGAGAGAAAATACAATGAATGGTTCATGAGTTGAGATAAAGTCAGGGAGAGATGACTCACAAATTACTGTCATGGGCGAAACGGACTAGAAATGGGGATATTAATTACATTTATTACTAACAGAAGCAGAGCAAGATAATGAGAAGTAAAATAAATTTTAACACCTTCCCCTCACCACTCTCTCCTTCCCTAGTTCTACCTCCTCTCCCTCAGCAGTATGGGTTGATGAGTAATAGGGGTTTTGGTCAGTTCATCACAGGTTGTTTCTGCTGCTGCCCACATAGAGGAGTCCTTCCCCTAGCATGGAGTACTTCCCACAGGAGACAATTCTTCACAAATTGCTGAATGTGGGTCATTTTTCCAAGGGATGCAGTCCCTCAGGCACAGGCTGCTTCAGCGGGGTCCCCCACAGGGCCACAAGTCCTACTAGGAAAACCTGCTCCAGCGTGGGCTCCTCTCCCCATGGGCTGCAGGTCCCTGCCAGGACCCCACTCCAGCATGTGCCTCCCATGGGGACACAGCCTCCTTTGGGCATTCACCTGCTTCAGTGTGGGCTCCTCCACAAGCTGCAGGTGGATCTCTGCACCCCTGTGGACCTCCATGGGCTGTGTGGAACAGCCTGTCTCACTGTGGTCTGCACCACGGGCTGCAGGGGAACCTCAGCTCTGGTGGTCAGAGCATCTCCTCCCCCTCTTTCTCCACTGACCTTGGTGTCTGCATTGTTCAAATGTTCTCACTTTGCTCTTCTTTGGCTGCAATTTCATCTGCTCAATAATGTGGATTTTTTTCCTTCTTAAATATGTTATCACAGAGGTGTTACTTTCATTCCTGATTGACTTGGCCTTTGCCAGTGGAAGGTCTGCCTGGAGCCGGCTGGCCTTAGCTCTACCAGACATGGGGGAAGCTTCTGGCAGCTTCTCAGAGAAACCACCCCTGCAGCCTCCCTTGCTTACAAAACCTGCCACACAAACCAAATACACACACTCATAGTACAAANAAACCAAAAAACACACCCCAAAGTAAAAAAATTTTTCCTAAATCAATATATTTTAAAAAAAAAAAAAAAGTTTAAAACATTTTATAATACTTTAACATTAAAACAAAAAATCTTACAATTTATCAAAGGAACTTGTAAGGATCTGTTTTTCACATAGTCTTTTTCCTTTTCCATAGAGAATACACAGCATGCTATCTATTATAATCATCAACGGCTGGCAGAACAAGAAGTATTATGAGACTGTGAATCAGGCTTTCATTTTCTTAAAAAGCTAATATGATCACAGCAAGGTGTGGTCTGATATGCATTTTTTACTGACATGCCCTTTCCTGTGTCCTTACTGCCATTATAACAATAGTGCCAGAGCTCTTTTTTTTTTTTCTTTTTCTAAATCCTTCTTGATTCTAATACCGATGTACACAATAATAAACCTCAGTATCTCTCAGACAGTTTTGTTTCTTCAGCTGCACAAAATTACCCTTATGACTTCAAAATCTCACTTACTACATGGACCTCAAGAGCAGCAGCCTACAGCACAGAAATTGGTTTCTGTGTCTTCTCTCACTCCAAAGTACTTCCCTTTGTCCCTTCACCTTACCCAGGAAGCAGGACCCTGTCATTTAGATTCACCAGACAGGGGTCTCTAAACAGGGATCTACAGATGGTCACCTTCCTCCCACTCTCCAAATTGCAGGTAATCCCAACTCACAGGCTTCTCTGTGCCTCTGCATCTAGTGCTCCAACTTGCAGGGACTTTGAGTTTCTCACCAACTTCATCCATTGGCTTTGGGCACTGCAAAGCCAATAAAAATCCCTCTTGTTATGATTTAACCCCAGCCAGGAAACAAGTATTCACACAGCCACTTGCTCACTCCCCACCAGTGGGATCAGTGAACAAATGGAAAGGATAAAAGCTGGAAAATTTGTGTGTTGAGATAAAGACATTTTAATAGGGAAAGCAAAAGCTGCACATGCAAGCAAATCAAAACAAGGAATTAATTCACTACTTCCCATGGGCAAGCAAGTGTTCAGCCATTCCCAGGAAAGCCAGGCTCCATCACACATAATGGTTACTGGGAAAGACATCATCACTCCAAATGTCTCCCTGCCTCCTTTCCCCATTCCCCCCTGGCCCCAAATATACTGAGCATGACACCATGTGGTATGGAATATCCCTTTGCACAGTGGGTGGTGGCTGTCCTGGGTCTCTCCCCAACCTTCTATGCATCCCCAGTCTCTTCACCAGTGTGGCAGTGAGGAAAGCAGGAAAGGCCTTGGCTCTGTGGAAGCACTGCTCAGCAATAAAAACCACCTCTATAATACCAATCATGTGTTCAGCACAAATGAAACCATGGCCCCATACTAGGCACTGTGAAGTAAACTAACTCTACCTCAGCCCAAACAAACTGCAGCCTTTTCCACAGTTCAGAAAGATCCCAACTTGCAAGCCTCAAGTCTTAAAATCTAATTTTGCCTAGGAGCAAATTTAATCCCATATCTTTCTTTCCCAGGAAAAACACCAAAGCAGGCAGCTGTCTTCTCAAGGCATTTTTTGTCAGAAACCAAGGCAGTGTGAATAGACCCTAACCTAAAACTTTATCACAATCATGAAGATTTTGCAGGTGAATTAAAAACAGATATATTGAACACACATAACTGAGAAAAAGTAAATATTCACTACTTCTTCTTTACCTGTTTTTAATAAAACAATAATCTTCAAAAGCACTTCTGGCAAATCTGAATTTATCCTCTTGCTCTAAAAGATAAGCAGTCTTTCCATTGTCTGATCTTTCAGTCACTAGATTTCTATTTCAGTTAATGGATTTCCAGAATGTAAATGTATAGGAACATATGAAAGCTAATTTATTGGCATAACAGGATTAGTTAAAGAAGATTTTTAGTCTGCTTTCTATCTACAAACATTTTGAGCTACAAATGTGGAATCTCTCACAATCTTCTTTAAGTTCCTCTATCTTCTTTTAAAAGATTTGAATGGAATAAGGGTTTAACTACTTCACTCCTGGTGGGAATGAAGGGGTAGAATATTGAAAATTTTATATGTACCCTATTCTAGACAATGTCGTATTTGCCTACCACACAAAGAAGGAAGCAGGGAAAATTAATATGGAATTCCCAAATTTGTATTTGATCTATTTTGGTTGTATTTTCCTTAAAAGATGAAACATGTTTTCAGTAAATATTTCTACTATTAGCCCATTCAGTCACTCATTAAAACCAGTGATATTCCAAGTGCTAACAAATAAAATGCGTCAATAACAACACGGAATATATGGCAGCAAAAAATCATGTGAACAAATAGAGAATCTCAGAAAAAATTAACTTTTCACTTAGCAAGAAGAACCTTCTGCTGTTAGAGCAAAAACTTCTTCAGGGTCACATCATTTGTTTGCAGAAAAAAACCCAGACTCTTTTGTCAACTAAGAATGTGGAAAGGATCAATGAAGACAGAGGCTTAGTGAATGTTGTTTGTTCATGTAATTGTCATGTCCATTTTCATCTAATCCCTTATACTACTGCTTGAAAGTGCAAACATTTTAAAAGCCCCTGAGCTAAAGCTTAAAAAAGCAATTACACTGAGCAAGTTACAAAATGTGATTTTAGTGTAATGCATTAGGATTTGGGAACACACAGCTTTCATTAAATATGGAAGTAGTATATTGAGTCTCTAATAAATATTCTAGGACATGCAGTAGGAGCTGTGACAAACATTATTATACAGTATGTCAGTACTATGTTTATTTTTTAAAAAAGTAAACATCCTAGATATTAACTACCTTTGACTTTTGATCATTAATTATGAGCACAGAAACTAAAATCCAGTATTGATACTGATAATAAACTCAACAAAATAACATTAAAATTAACTAAACCTGTCCATTTGCAATGTTTTCATCCTAAGACCTATGGAAAATAAGTAGATACTGTAGCACATTGTTGAGTTCAATTGATTTTGAATGTTTTGCAATAAAGACAAAGTAGTAAATAAGGTAAAAATCAAGGAGTTCTCTCAGAAATTACTAACTATTCTTGTAGCTATGGGTTGAATGACAAATAATAGCTCTGTACTAGGAAGCATCCTGATAGTGGCACAATACTTTCAGTAAGGCAAAGAATGAACTGAAGTAGTTGCAGAACAGTTGTCATCCTCCAGACCATTCAAAGTGATGGCAAATGAAATATTACTCATCCTAGAAGAAAAGAAAACAAACAACCTGTCTCAGGCAGAATGTTAACAGAAGCCATACCACTTCAGAATCCAAGGTTATGAAAGCGGGTGACACATGGAGGTAGAGCATTTGCTACAGTAGTTTGCAAATTTGTTTGCTGAATTCTGAATTTTGATGTTGTAAGGGAGTCTGAGAGGTCTGATATTACAGGTAGCAACTTTGAAGTACTAGTTTTATCCAGTTTTTTGTCAAGTAAGTTTTAGTTCTATTGACTTCAATATGAGTATTGCTGGACCATTATTGGAGTCAAACTCTGAAAGGAATTAGGGACAATTTAAATTAAAGTTTAACCAAACTATTCACAGGACACGCACCAGGATATTTAGTAATTCAGAAATGTATGAAAAGCAAAACAAACTAAAACTCCCAAAGTTAACAGGGGGCAAACAAACCACACAGAAATATTAAAAGTATTAATGCACACCTTACAGTTGTCTCCTCAGAAGAGCTGTTCATCCAAATCCATCAACAGTCTTTTCTGAATAGCTCAAATAATTTCCTAAGGCTTCCTGAGATCAGACACAAGTTAGCTCTTACCCACATCTCCAAAACATCTGGTCTTTCCTACTTTATGGAGGGAGTAAGAGCACCTACAATTTTCAAACTAGTCTAGGATTAGACCTTTTATCCAGGAACAGGCCTTACTGCTCATCCTCAGCCTTCAAGGGATGAAATCTAGGAATCCGAATCACCAACAAAGTGCTTAGCCAACTAACTTGAGGCAGGACTTGATAGTAAAGTTTTCCATGTCTCTGTGTATGGAACACTTTCCCTTATACAGAAAAAGTGCAGGAGTCACAGGATTAGAAACAGAAATTGCAAGAGGAAGGCCTTCTGAGGGAGAAATCATATGGTTCTGGAAAATTCACAAAGTTGCTTTGTGAGAGAGTGGAGCAGTACTGCAATTACTCTCAGCCTCTCTGTGGATTCTGTAATTCCAGAGTCAGAACAAAAAGGTCAGACTTCGTATCAGTTCTGGAAAGAAAGATTCTACTTATGGAAATATCCAACAACAGATTACCAGGAAGGATTTTCTGTGTCAAACAAACTCTTCATCATAATCAACAACATATCTTCTTGTAGTAAATGCCCTACAGCCCTTCATACGGAAAAGCCTGTTCTCAGGGATGCTTGGCATTAGTCAAATCTTGGTACTCTGACACAGACATGATGTGCCAATCAAAGTTAAGTACTCAGCAATTGATTTAAATCACAGTTAATTTCTCTTTAGCTGCTATGGTAAATCTTTGACAGATTGATGAACTACAGTTAATAGTGGAGCATGGAGCTTGTTTCAGTTGGTTTTCCCTCATTAATTGAACTGCCATACAGCATATATGCACTATCCTAGTTGCAGTTCAGACCTATAATCATAGAATCATAGAATGTTAAAGGATTGGAATGGACCTTAAAGATCATCTAGTCCCTATTCCCCTGCCATGGGCAGGACCTCCTCCACTAGCAGGTAGATCAAGGCCTTTATCCAGCCTGGCTTTGAACACCGCCAGGGCTGGGGCATCCGCCACCTCCCTGGGCGACCTGTTACAGTGTCTCACCACAAAAAATTTCTTCCTAATATCTTACCTAAATTTCCGCTCTCTCCATTTTTACCCATTACTCCGTGTCCTATCACTACAGTTCCTGACAAAGCCTCTGGCTTCCCGGTAGGCCCCTCTCAGACACTGGAAGGTTGCTATGATATGTCCACACAACCTTCTCCAGGCCAAACAGCCTCAACTTTCTCAGCTTCTATTCATTGTAGAGGTGCTCCAGTCCTCTTACCAACTTTGTGGTCATCTTCTGGACTTGCTCCAAAAATTCCATGTCCTTCTTATGCTGGAACCACCAGAACTGTACACAGTACTCCAGTAAGAGTGCAGAGATGGAATAAAAAATAAAAAGATGTACGGATGGCAATCAAGTCAACAATTAAGTAATAATAGAAGTCCTTTTCATTATCAGTTTAAAGAAATCCAGCTTTTTCTGTCTATTCTCACAGAACTGACCATCCTGTCCAGTCCTGTATCATTCTTTTCTGCACTTTCTTCTAAATATTCTTTAGAATAGGCATGACCAGAGCTGAGGCTTCACCATAAGTAATAAAAGTTACAATGGCATTCCAACTGTGAAGCATGAGGCAATACAAGTGAATCCTTCAGACGACACAAATTATATTTGCATTTCCCAAATGTCAGTGTGAATTTCAAGTCTTCTTCTACTTTGATTTCGCAGTGGCATTGGCAAGGTGTGTGGAAAATGACTTACAAATTTAAGTGGCTTACTTAAATTTAAATATCTGAGTTTCTATATTACAGAACTTTCCTGAAAGGAACATTGAAATTATTAGCTGAATAGCTTTTGGTCCAGTCTGAAGTCTCCATCTATGTAAAGGAAAACTAAGAAAACTCCATCAATTTACCCAAAGTAATTAATTACCTAAAGTGCAGCCATAGTGCTTTAGACCAGAGAATAAATTTAAAAAATGCAAAGATGTTATTACCACAAAATGCTACTATGCCACAGGGCATCCTGTCTAATTATACCAAGGAAGAGATCGATAAAAAGCATGTGAAGTTGCAAGTTTTTCAGACTGAGACAGTAACTTTAGAAAATCTCACAGTAAAAATTAACACAGTTAATGTATTCTGTATCATAGTAGCTTTTCTTGTACCTGGAGAACGAGCTTTCATTGCAACAAAGTGCCATAGTTAACAGATTTAAAAAAATTTCCCACAGGATCAATATTTCTTACAGTAACTTACATTTACTTTTAACAGTGTTCTTCAAGAGTCTGTAAGATTTCCCTGTTAAAATTTTGCAGAGAGTTAGAAATAATGAAGGAAGAATCACTAGACTACATTATGCAAAAGGCAAGCCTAGATCTCCCTTAGAAAGATACATCAGTCAAAACTATCATAGTATTGGAATGGCAACACATAGAGTTCTGTAATTTATGCATGAAATTTTGATGATGATTCAAACAGCAGTGTACAAAAATTATGAGAGCAGGTGATATTCAATTTTCAAATGAGAGGCATATTTTGGAATCTCTGTCTCAAATCTAAAAGGATTCCACATACTGTGCATATTAAAATTTTATCAAACAAACAGTGAGAGTTAGGTAATTAATATCTTGAGGATTTGTGCAAAAGTTTCCATAAAACTATATTCTGTGTGTTATGGTAATAGAGCTCTATCTGTACAAGTATAATGAAGTAGAAATCAAAATATTCTGTAAGTGTTTCAGGTTTCATTGTGTGCTGGAAATTGCTAATCAAAATGTTAGTACTGGAGACCATAATGTCCTCAGCCTCAGCATTGGCAGCATAGAGCAATTACCTGATCTCCAATTTTTATTTTATTGAGCCTTATGAAGCAGATGAACAGTATCCTGAACCTCTAAGAAAGTTCGCCCTACTGCTAAAGGGTTTTGAAATACGGTGAAGCAAGTGCAGACCCATGAAGCAGTCTCATTCTGTAGAACCAGTGTACAGCAGTTATTCAGACAATGGCAGACTTGAGGTTAGAGACAAGGCTGTGGAAGTCACCACACTTTAAATGATGATTTCTCTCTCCCCTCAGGGAACCTCCTCGTCACAGTTATTTGAATTATGAGTCACCCTTTCAGGCAAATGGCACATGAGTATAGCAAGCCTTTTGAAGGATAAAAAACTCAAGCAGTTTGATTCTGGTGTCTGTGTTTGCATCAAACAACCCTATTTGTTTAAAGCAATTAATCCTTGTACTAAAAATGTGTAATTATAAATTGAGATGTTGAATACTTGTTCTTCATAAAATAGCAGCCAAATATATATCTTCCCTTTTGATAGGTTAAGAATTTTTTAGTGAACAATGAGAGTAAATTTAAGTTGGACTTTTCAAGGAACAATGAAGAATAGCTTCAATGAGAAATTTAAGCATGATTTTTTTCATCTTAAAAGCTGGAAACAATTTAAACTAATAAACTCCACTCAATCTGACATACAGAATAACTTAATATAACCTTGGAAATTCCATCATTTGTCTTCCTCCATTTTCCTCTTTCATTTAAAGTTTCTGCTATGCATTTTTCACCTGTTCTGTCTTATACATAGGATTACTCTACAAGTAATACCATTCATAAAGTTTTCATATTCTACTGAGAAAAGTAAAGGAAATAGACATGCCTCAGGTAATACAAATTGAAATGTAGAGCTTGGGTTGGGCTTAAGTGCAGCTACAGTCCCAAGAGCTTCAGTGTTCCCACCCAGTGCCCCAGGTTAGAGCAAATATTTCCTTCAGTGCAAGGATTCCCCATGCTGGGAAAGGCAGTAGAGCCATCACTGCTCCCACATCCTACTTCTTCCTGTCTTCTTGATTTTTATACAGGAATCTGGAAAGGGAACTGGTACTACATGATATTTGGGATATCATACAAAGAAATAGGGGTATTTCAGTGGTTATTACACTCTCTTTAGAAGACACCAGAAATTCAGTTCTATGAACACTGAGGCATAAGCTTGTCTAAGAATTCTGGCTTACTTTAGAAACAAACAAAAAGCAGAAGCTTGTTTATACATCTGTTAAGTACAAATTCCTGGCTCTGGTTTCATCATGCCATGGTGCTAATTATGAAAAATACTAACAGCTTCTCACAAGAACTTTTTATGACTCTTGAGGCTGTCACTACCCATAGTGAAAAAGAAAGGAAATGTCTTTCAGTCCTTTCCCCCTAGGGGTTGGGGTGTATGTGTTTAACAAATTTATTAACTATTTTAATTTTTTTTAAGTAGTTTTTAACAAATCCTGTGTTTTTTCTACCTAGCATTTCATATTGCATGCTTTCATTTGGCCAGAGAGCCTTTTTCCTGTCTGCTGAAAACCGTAATTTGAATCAATTTTATTCTCCAGGTGTAGTTTTTCACTTACTTTCTTTGTCTTAAAAATGTATAAGGTTATACAAATATAAAATCCTCTGCTGTGAGTTTCTCTATACAATGTTCAGTATTTTCTCATTATCAGCAACAAATGCTTGGTAAGCGTGTTTTTGCGTATTTGGCTACCCTTATTCAAACTGAGTAATTAAATTGAGAAAAATAGCAGGATGCTGCATGTATAGAAAACTGCTTCTCATAAGTAAATGTTGCATATTGAGGTTCCTGTTGTCCTTTATTATGTCTGTTGGCATGATTCTCACAACTACCTCACTGCATATTCCAAGTTTCCTAAGAGCAATATTGATACAACACTGGATTACTACACCAGTGGGTTTTAACTAGCTATTCTAACCTAGAATAACTATTACCCATAGTTATTGGCCAAATTGTATTGCTCACTTCATTTTCTATTCTGACTCAAAAAGTTTTCTTGTTAACATTAATTTTCATCTCCTTTTTTAACCATAAACAAGTGGTGTTTCTACTTCTGTTACATTCAGAAATGTCACATGAGGTCTGACAATCAGCCCCCCTTTTCACTTTGCAATTAACATGTCAGTTTCTATTTTATTTTTTTTTCATTAATGCAGTTCAAATAACAAGGAAAATCATATTATGACCAATAAAAGTATAGTTCCTATGTCCTTGTGCTCAGTCTAAATTCTAAATAAAATATAATAAGATGCTAATAATCACTTTTATTTAAAAACAAGTATTTTCATTTTTCAGAGTGGTAAAGTTTTAAGAAAGTGTGCAGCCATAAATGCAATGTCTCTGACAGAAAGTATACACAGCTCCAAAATGACATCCTGAACTTTAAGGCACTCCACTCATCTCTTCTATAAAAGCACCCTTGCATAAGGCAAGACTGTAGAAATTAAGGTGACTCCACTTGCAACTGAGCTAATTTTTCATAAGGACTTACATGATCATCGCATTTGAACAGAGGAGGAACATGTGTCCTCCTCAGACTGCTGTATGGCAAGTTACTGCTCACACCATTTTCAATAGGGAGCTGAGGCACAGAAAGCCTAAGTGGTGGGTCTAAAATGTGTAACAATTAGAGGGAAAAAAGAAAATATTTTAACTTCCCTTACAGTGGAACAGATCACTGACAAAGAGAGGACATGTCCCTACCAGGAGTTGGGCAGAAAAAGGCAACTCCATAAAATTCTTTTTTATGCTTCTCATTTTGATTTCAAGACAAAGTTGTGGTAAGGGTAGAGTTATACGGAGTTTTATGAACTGTGCATGGAGGCTGGATTTCCTTATCTTTGGATTTTGTCCTGAAATACATCTTTATTCTTTTCCATTGTGTCCCTGCTAGTATAAATAGGTATCATTTTGGCACTCAGCTAAGTAATTCTTTTGTCACTCACAGATGGACAGGGGATTTTTTCAATTGTCCTGAAATGCATCTTTATTCTTATCCATTGTGTCCCCACTAATATAAATAGGTATCATTCTGGCACTCAGCTAAGTAATTCTTTTGTCATTCACAGATGGACAGGGGATTACATGGCTAAGAAATGAAATAAAAGCTAAATCCCTATGCTTGATAAAGCTTTGCTTGTTTCCTCTTTCATTCAGGATTACCGAGTGAACATCTTTCTTCGTCAGAATTGGAACGATCCACGTCTTGCATACAGTGAATATCCAGATGACTCTTTAGATTTAGATCCATCCATGCTGGATTCAATTTGGAAACCTGATTTGTTCTTTGCTAATGAAAAAGGTGCCAACTTTCATGAAGTTACAACTGATAATAAGTTGTTACGGATTTTCAAAAATGGAAATGTACTTTATTCCATCAGGTGAGTCTCTAATCAAGTGATCATTTTTTTTTCCAGATAAAAGCTCAAAATTATACCTAAGAACTGCTAAAAGATATATTCAGTATCATCTGTGAGTTTTGGATACAGAACTTTGTCCACATTACTGTTCATTGTTTATACTAAAATAGAAAATGATCCTTCATTAGGCATGCACATAATAAACAGAATAAGAAAAGTATCTTTCCCATTTTAAACTACAAGTACTGAGCCAAGGGGAACTAGGAAACTGCACAGAGCAAATAATTCTCTAATACTATAATCTGCCTTGGCCTATGTATGAGTTTCACAGTCTTTAGTCTCCAATGTCATGACAATCCAATGTTATTTCTCTTTCACCTTTTTGAATATTGCACTTCAGCATGGAAATATGACATGTTTGAGGGAGTATTACATTTAAAGATTAGTCACTGCTGGAGTTGGAGAGAAAAGTGGAAAGTAAACTTTTGAAAAGGTTTAAGAATCTATAAGCACCAATCATAAGTATTGACAAAATCTAGTTATCCTACTTCTTTTCTCACCACTTTTATTAATTCAGATACAGACATCAGTAGGTATTTTACCATTGTCTTCAAAAATCTAATCTAATGCATTGCATATAAATATGCTAATTCTCCACTAGACATGAGATATATTTGGTACTGAAGCAGTGCAAAATGTTACACTTTTCAAAATAAATATACTATTGCCCACTTACTGTTTTGCTTTGCATACTTTTATGACACTGAATTAATGGATAATTAGACTCTTTGAAGAGACATCAGGGATCTGTAAAACAGTTTGTATACTAAAGAAAGCATCTGTGATTGGCATGGATGTATCAGCAGCGAGAGAGTCTCATTCCTCCCTCCTCCCAGTGCAAGTGGGCAGCGCCTTCTCAAGCTTACATAGGTAGAAAGGGTTGGGTGAAATTTCTTGTGAGCGTTTCATATCCAAAAGGAGGTTAGTCTGCTACTCTGTGACTCATCAGTGTCACAACATGTATTCTATCACTAGAAAACCAACAGAAAGCAAGTTAAAAGGATTCCTTCTCTGGGTTCAAGCAGATCTAAATCAATTAGCTCCTGACTGACTGTCTCCCCAAGAGGCACTGGCAGCAGTTCCACTCTAATCAAGTAACTCCCCCGCCCTTGTCCCACTCGTTCCAGATAGATACAACACAGAGTATAGACCCCACTACTCAAATGAAGCAAGTTTGGATTGCAGCTTCAGTAGAATTCAGACCAAGTATGTGGCCACATGAAATGGGGGAAAAGAGCCCAAACATGAGAAATATTAAAATACTAAATTATAAAAGCAAACATTGACTGTGATGAAAGCAGATACCAGAGAGTTCCTGTGTTTCTTGTGAAGCCAGAAAGTTTATGTTGCCACAATTTAATTAAGAACTAGTACAATTTCTGAGACAAATTTAAAATCATATTATTGGCATCTTGTTTAGTTGTTATGTGCACTTAAGTCAGTTAAGCTTTTGATAAGGGGAGATATGCTATTTGCTGTGCTGATCTTAAAAGAAAAGAAGAAAATAAAAGAAGTTTTCAAAATTGACCTTTTTCTTTCATTCCCTGTCTCCTTTTCCCCTAATTGTATTGGAACAATTCAGACAAGAAAATAACGGAAGGTTACAGTGCCTGATTCAATGAATTCTTAATATAAAATACTAAAATATTTACTGAAGCACAAAGTCCAGATGCCTCTTCTCCAAAATGACTTGGTGTGTTACCAGCCTACTGGTGAGATTTTGCATTTGGAACTATTTTTAGTAGGATGGCAATAGGGCCTGCGTCTGACTTTCCTCCTCAGACCACTCCCCACCTCTGGCAGCTCTCACTTTGAGGCTAAATAGAAATTACAGCAACAATGAATCAAGAAGGTTTGGTCAGAAAAAAAAATAAAATAGGTAAAAGAAATATACAGCCCTACTTGCTGCCCACTGTCCTTTAGCACCAATGCCAAAACCAGGGGAATGGGATTAAAAGATGGAGATTAGCGCATTGCCATGCTAGGAAAGCCTCATGTGTAAGGACTTGAATTCAAGCTCCGCAGTTTTTTTTTAGGACATTCTATCCCCTGAACTGATTAATGAAAGTACAGTAATGGCCATGAATGACGAAGAGATACCTAAACATGCCCAGTGGGGGAAAACATATGCCTTTATCTCTTATATTCTTCTTTTGCATTCCATTGAGAAGCATCACTCTGAAGATGAATTATTGTATTTATATAAAATGTAAAAATACCTCTTTTGCCCATAAGTTGCAAAGTATTTCACAGGAAGTGTCAGGAGTAATGTGAAACACAGCTGCAGTTCAAAAATACAGGCATATCTCAGTCTACCATCAATATCATAAACTTCTACCTTAAACCTTTCTGTTGACATTTTAAAAACATTATTTTAGGACAACACCGCACAAATTGCTTTGCCACCATGATTTGCAGCAGACATATGTTATAAAATTCTTCCAGATTTGGGGGTAAATTTTATGTCAAGGATCTGAAACACTGAAATAGTCCAATGTAGCACAAAAAGGCATGTTGTTGCTGCATTCCTTTAGACTTCTCATGAAATTAGGCAACCCTACCAAAAAATTCATTTTATCTGAAAGTCTGTACTAATTTTTTTTTCATATTGTCATGCTAAGCTGAGTAAGTTAAATGGGTTGAGCTAATATACATCCTTTTTGATAGCTTTCTAATGAAAACATTTACTCTGTTTCTAATTAATTCCAATGTATTCATGCATTCTTCCTGCACAGTTCTGTGGCAATTTGGTGGTATATTTTTAATGGGTTTTTGTGTTCTTTCAGATTGACTTTAATACTGTCCTGTCCGATGGATCTCAAAAATTTTCCAATGGATGTGCAAACATGTATAATGCAGCTCGAAAGCTGTAAGTTTGCGTAATGTATTATGCTATAAATACTTTTGCAGGGATTACAACTATGCAGGAGATAGAAAAACCCTACAAGACAGTGTACAGAAAACCTGTGGTACAAGAACAAATTTTCAAAATTAATCTTCTGTTTTATCAAAAGAATCTGTGAAATATACATGATTTTCAGAGGAAGAGATTCTTTCATCCTTACTTGCACTGATAATCAACAGTTTTGTATAAATCTGAAGTTACCACTAAACTTAAGTACACAGTGACAGTTTATACAAAATTTCTCCACATAGGGTTTCACCATAATTCTTCCCTGTGTTCACACATACAGGAGGAGAATAATAGGGGAGACCATAAAGGAAACATAAGAATAACTTTATGATTTATGTGATGTTATGTGAAAAAAAGAAAAATAACATTTGCTAACTTGTCATATATTGTACATATCATCTTCCTTGGTATCTTACTTCATAAAAGAGGATGAAAAACTGTAAAGCATCTATGCCATTTCAAGACACATAAACACACACATGCACAAAAGGACAAATCAACTGTTCTCTTTGTTATGATCTGAGCTGACTAATGATGTGTGAGGCAAAAGGCACAGATAGGCATTAAATTTTCATTTTCCTTGGGATATGAAGTGTTTGGGAATTGCCATTTCCCTTAAAATGAGAGGACTTTGAAAGAGAGTCCAAACAGAAAAATCCTCTTAATGATGCATAGAACAAAAATAAAACGAAGTACAGCATTCTTTGAAAGATTGTATCAATCTGAAGTTTGTGAAAATTAATGACAGAGGCAAAACAGATCCAGAAGTATCCCTCTAGAAGACCCAGATTTGGAGTTTCAGTAACTGTAAATATTTCAAAATATTAAAAAAAAATTCTGCATATAGAGTGAACATTCTGGATTACTGGATGTATATTATAGATCAGAAATACAACATGCATAATTTGATTAAAGTATTTCTTGGTTTCTTTCTTTTACTGGAGCAAAGTAGCATCTTAGGGAAAGTGGAGGTAACTGTCAGTCAGTATGTCAGAACTGTTCATTGCATGAATAGTGGTATGCTTTTATAAAAAAATTGCAGGATAATGATAAAAGCCAGATCTGTCTTTTAATACAATCGTCAGATGGTAACATTATGAAGCAGGCTTTCAGTATGAGGGCAATGGCTGAATCTGACAACAGATATTTTCTTGACAAAAAATGGAGAGACCTGCTGCAAATGTCAAGGAATTTAGGAAAATATTACATATATCTAGGCTTTAAGCAAAACTCCATATTCAACCCAGGCAGATAATCTGAGTAATAACCTATGTCACCTGTATAATTAAAGTGACTAAACAAAAGGTTAATACAAGGCAGTTATATCAGAGTACATGCAGGTGGCAGGTATATTTACTATATACGATTATGCTTCAAAGACAAAATATCATGTTTGACTGAACAAGCAAAAGGCAAACATTAAAAAAATGTTTTAAAAAGTTTTGAAATTTTTGCTGTAGCAACTTCATAACACTCAGGTGCATTTTTCCTCTCTTTCAGCCGTTGTGAGAACAGGTCAGACTACAACTGAGGATTCTTGAACAAACAGGCATCTGTTTTGCTTTATAGAAACCTTGCAGGAGACCACAGTTCCCCCAAACTGCACTGTAGGGAACCAATATTCATTAGCTGAAGATGTTCTACTGTATTTTTGAGCAGAACAGTTTTCACTGCAGTCTTGTTTTTAATCATTCAATTCAATGGGAGAAAATTCCTGGCTGCACATTCACATAGTAGAGGGAGACAATGCTCACAAGAGAAGAGCTGAACAAAATATGAGTGAGTGCTTCAAAGTATTCTATTTACAGAGAAAGATCAAATTTTACTTGTAAGGAAGTTACAAGTGATAAAGATTTCCCTGTATTGCCTTGTCTAATTCTATTTCACCTGTAACTTCAGGCATCAAAAAGCAGAGACTATGAAAAAAGAAGGTCGCCTGAGGCAGAAAATTTTGCTACATATGGGAGGTCTGGCTATGCTTACATGTCTGATAGGGGAATAACCAGTTAGGTTAGCAAGAGCAAGGCAGCAGTCCCCTGAAATTATTTGGGACAGATCCAAAGCAGATAGGTACAGTGACCTAAGTTCCAAGATATCACACCCTCAAGACCAGGAATTCACCTATCTGTAGCCGGTTTCTCTGTACAGGAAGGACAGGAAAGGAAATAGACAAATTGGAAGTGTTACAAAAAAATATTTACATGCTGGGCAGGAGAGTAACAAGGCTAAAAATAAATAAATAAATAAACGTTTGTGAGTGTGAACTCTGACAAATTTGCAGTACTTAGAAAAGGATGAGCAGAATTACTCAAATTCCAGTCTCTGACTAAGAAAAGGCATCCAGTTCTATTTAAAATTACAAAAGGAAAAAGGAGGATGGGTGCATTTGGCATTTTCCCAGGCTTCACATCAAATCTCCTGGAGTAGGAACTGACATGACCCTGAGAGCCTGAATTCATCCAAGCACCTCTAATTTCTAGGCCACAGTGTCATACTCTCTTGTGGCTGTCTGGCTTGCATTTTATGGTGCACAAGTGAGACAATGTAAACAGAAGGATCAAAGCAATAACCCTCGTGGTTATTACCCTGTCTGGGGAAGTGGAAGACACTTGGTTTCAAAACTGAGAACACAGTCCTCTCACATCCTGAGTAAATGATCTGACCATCAGACTGTGGTTTAAAAATCAGTGTTCACAAAAGTAAGACAGCGGTAGTCATGCTTCCGGATGTTTCATTTTACAGTGGTGTTCACTGCTGGTTTTTCCACTGAGTGCCAAGTCGGGCAGGACATTGTACAAATATGAATTTAAAAGTTTCTTTAAACTATATCTGATCTTGAAAGCCTTGCTCCTGCATGTGTCATTAAGCAAATTAGACTAAATCACTCATCTTTTTCTTACTCATGTTACTACCAGGTTGCAAAGACTGACAGATGCATATAACAGAGAGATCATAGGTTTTGCCTCTGCTTTAAATAATAATTTTTTTTAGTACTAAATACTTTCCTTCAATATTGATACTGTTGCTCCAGCATAGGAACGTCTAAGAGGAAAATTCACATACAGCTTTTCTTCCCAAATGATATTTTTATTTTTAGCTGGCTCATGTAATGTTTTTTTCTAAGGTCAGTCTAAACAGCTGTATTTGCCCCTGGTAAAAGTATTTCACTTACATCATGAAGTGACTGAGAAATATTTAAGTGGAAATGTCTTCTATTTTTAAAGGATTTATTTTACCAAATGGTTTCTCAGAAACTCAAATGAGCTGCTTTTGTATCTTAGAAAGGAAACAAATGAAAATGCACATATGAAATAATCCCTGCTACATTTTGTTGCCTTACACCAGGGCAGCCTCTAGGGATGTGAGATAATTTTAATTTTATTCTGCTTGAATAAGATACAAAGAAATGTCAGCTAGATACATATTTATTTCTGTGGCCTGTCTCCCAGGAAAGAAGTGTTTTTCTTTCATGTGCTAGGGCTTGTCTATCTTTTTTAAGTTTCATTTTTATCTCACAGCATTCCTTTATTCGTATATTAGAATTATAATTTTATGTGACATTTAATATTCCTGTTTCAAAGAATAGTGAAAAGACTAACTCAGTTAGAAAAGAAAAAATATACTATGAAAAACACCTGCTTACCTCATAATTTTAATTTGATGCATATTATTAAATTAAACAATTGCCTTTCTGTTTTCCTTTTTGATTCATGAAGGCTTTTTAGTCTTTCTAAGCAATCACACTCCTGTCTTTTTGATTGTTAAAGAAAATCCACTCCATACTACTTGATGCTAAGTTGCACAATTTATTTCCTCCCAATCTCTAAATTGTCAACTGTAAAAGTGGAAAGAAGTGTAGGCAGGCTACAGCAGTACAAACTAATGCATTACAGAAGATGATGCGCACATTGTTCCTTTCCCACGACAGCACAAGGACACCATAAGAAAGATGAAAGAACCGGCACGTATTTCTTATCTGCCAGGGAACCTCAGGTGTCTACCTGAGTGACAGAAATTATGGACAGACTAGGTCAGTGTCTGCCAGTGCCAGAAAATGTAGAAACCATACCACTTCTTTCCTTTTCATCTCAGTAGCAGAAAACTTGTCAGCAACTCATCCTGTGGTTTCCACTCTACAGATGGGTGACTCAGCCTATTGTGCCTATCTGAAGTGAGACGTGATACACAGCTACAGAGATTCAGATACTTGTATTCTTCAGCTCCTGACCAATGCAGGATGAAAGTGCAGCAGTAACTGTACAGCTGCTGCTGAACATACAGAAACTAGTATAAAAGTGACAGCCGAAAATCTGTACTTTTCAGCAAGGAATATTAGACTTGAGAGATGTGCTAGAGTTCTGAGCCTAAAATGTTATTCTTTTCTGAATTTCAGGCTAAGAGGGATAAACGTATAATTCCCAAGGGAGAGATTCCATCAGAATGACTTGGAGAGCAGTGCAAAGGGCAGACACTTTGCAAAGCAGCTCAGAAGTACATTGAATAAAATCCTGCTTTCCTGGAGCTCCAGCATAAATTTAGCCTTGAAATGAATCATAGCTGATTTTTGAAGCTAATATTTTTAGTGCATATGGTAGAAGAATTTGCTCTAACCTCAAGCCAAAACCAGATTTGTTAGGTCTGTCATATCTTTCCCCTGTTACATTGCTTGGAATTCAGGGCACAATTTGAATGTCTGTCATGCTCTTAGGAACAGTAGTGTCTAGTCAGCCTGTTCTGGAGGCAAATTGCTGGGGATGCCTGAGAGTAGTGAAGTAACTCTAGTCAACATGACTGTAGTCCTTG
The DNA here is from genome assembly GCA_013400415.1 of Scytalopus superciliaris. Taxonomy (NCBI): domain Eukaryota; kingdom Metazoa; phylum Chordata; class Aves; order Passeriformes; family Rhinocryptidae; genus Scytalopus; species Scytalopus superciliaris. The sequence continues at coordinate 94,480 of VXBX01002713.1, read as the reverse complement.
CCCCAGCTGGATACCTAAAGACCTGCTTGGTTTGCTGACTAAATTCAATGTCACTTTTGGACCTGTACCTTACTAAAAATTAAACAAACAAGAATAGAATTTAGATAAATCACTGAGATTAAAAATAAATTCTGTAATTGAACCAAACTCTTTTTTACAAAAATGCTAGATATTCTGCTCAGCTGTTTCATGCTATTTATGTATTTGTTTCTTGAACATGTGAAAAACAGGTTTTAATATACCTGTAGGGATTATAAAATGACACAAGCCTTTCTGTAATAAAACAGAATGATCAGCAAATCTACAAGATATATTGGTATTCAGCTGTATCCCAAGTTTGCTCAAAAATTTTATTCCTCATGGTTTGGAATGTCATGCTAAAGGTGGTTAAAAGGAATGAACTTCGCAAATGAGACTGTCAGCAGATGTAAAAAGGGAGTTCTCTAGGAACTGGGAACACAAATGGTGGTTCAATGGTGTGGAATCTGAAGGTGCAGGGAAATTGTTTACCTTGGATAACAAACTTTGTAACAGTGTAGTACTTGGGCAAGCAGGAGAAATGATGTTAGACTCTTCAGTAATCTTCAAGACAACCTTGTTGGATGTTCACTGTCTTGACTGTGAGATAATGGACTTAATAATGCCAACTACTAATACTGAATTTGCTAAGATTAAATCTTCCTACTCTTAGCATGCATGTATACAATTGATATAAACAGCTTGGTTCCAATGAGTTCTATAGAGTCATGTGGATGGATGTGGTTCAAACGGAACCCTATTTATTTAAGGCAGGCTTTGTTCCTATACTTTGTTCCTATATTATACAAAACCAGATGAATGAAAAAGTGATATTTGTTAATAGTAAGTATTAAAAAAACCACAGAAACAATCTAATTAATTTTTTCAGGGACTTCATATGAGTGTTGATAACAATTTGTCAATGTCATTTTTGAAAAGCTAAGTTTTTCTAGGAAAGATGACTGAGACCAAGGGTAAAGTTTGAGTTTTTTCTTTTCCAGACACTACTTGTTGCCTTTGCTACTTAGAAATATTTCAGCAGGGCCACTCTTTTTCAGCAGGATCACTCTTTTTCCCTGATTTTTTTCCTGAACCTATAGTAGAACATGATGAAAAATTTCACTCTAGCTAAAAAATTTCCCATGCTGTCTAAAGTCTAGAATTAATATGTCTGTCTTGTCCACCATCTGCCAGTTTTGTATAAATTAGATAAATTAAGTAAACTGTCACCACAATTTCATTTTATTTGATGTCTAGATATTAAGAACCCTGCATCAGCTATCCCAAGCACAAGTCCTGACAAACACTTTTCAACAAGGCCTTAACTTTTCTGCCTTGTCCCTCCATAAGTATGACCACACAGAGTTTTATTTTCATTTTATCACACTTAACACCAACTCTGTGGCAGATAATTTTCTAAAATAAAGTTTCTGTAGGACAAATCTGAGATTCCAATTTTTTTTCAGGCCCTCCTTCCTTCCTTCCAGATAATTCTAATTTCTACTGTGGTTGTCCATTATTCATATTTGTGTCAGGCAGAGCTCTCGCTCTGCCACTATATGCTTCTCCAGCTAATTACCTGGAATTACTTCAGGCTCCTAAAAATGACTTGTTCCTTTAAGAGAGCTGTTTGCACAGAGGATACAGTGCCATGCATTCACACAGTTCTTGAGTTTTCCTGAGAAATACTCCTCCTGGGATGATATCTTTGTCATATAATTACCAACTATTTACCACTTGCTTTTGTATTTTAGATGAGCAAGACCTCAGACTTTGGGTTAATACAGTATTAATGTAACCTAACCAGTCCTGCAATTTCTGAACACCACTGTTCAACATAACAATGTTGGGTTTTCTGTCCTTTCTTTCTAGTCCTATGATGACGTCACTTAGATTTTGTGTGATTAGTAATGTATTTGTAGAATTAAGTAAGAGGAAATACTTGCACAGTAGCCAGGCAAAAAGAAATACATTGATTAATGCACACTTTTTCAACGACAGAAGCTGATTTATGTCTCATAAAACACAATCTGGAAACTCTTCTTCCTTAATCAACCTTCATGCATTCACACCTTGCAAACCCAAATCCTAGCACACTGCATTTCAGCGACAGAAGTGTTTACTAACACACCTGATTTATTTGTTCTGGTCCGGCAGACCATGCTAGATGAGCATTGCTTTCAGCTCTTTGTGTAGAATTAAAGAGTCACTTTTCACATCAACATTAAAAAGTGATCTGCACCCTCTTATACTACCTAGGCTAGTGACTGACTGTCCTTGTTTGAATAATAAAATGTAGCCACTAAGACTTTCCTATGTAACACTGTATTTATCAGCCACTGGTTATAAAAGTATCTGTTAGCAATTTACAATAGTCACTAACACCACCTCATAGTCAAAAAAGAAAACTCTTTTCAGTGAGAGGCTGAAACATGTTGGGTTGCAGCAAATGCAAATAAGTAAGACATATATATGTTCTGTTCACAAAGCAGCAGCAAGAGACATAACATAGTAAGACTGAACGGTGAGAATTTGTAAAGAACAGGAATAACCATAATGTAGCAAAATTTTATCCTGAAAGACAAGTGTGCTTAGAAGTAAATTCACAACTTTTTCTTCCAGACACATGAACTGGGACTACCTTCAGGGATACATACCACATTTCATATGGAAAGCAGAACATGATGAAAACAAGGCACAGGGAGAAACATGTTAAACTCAAGTCTTATCCCAAGAAGAAGTCAGAGCTAAGCACTTATATCTACTACAGAATAAGTTCCATGCATCTATAAACAGAATTAATAAACATTTAAAATTTTGTATAATTGATAAGGACCCTCTTCCAATTTGGCTTTGGGTCATCTCTTTTTATACTATTAGAAATGGGTGAAAGGCCACTGGAATTATTTCTATAGGAAAACAAAATACAGTGCCCTCCTGATGGAAATGTTAGCAGCATAGGAAATGTGACCAAGTATTGCCTTTGTTATTTTTACTAATCTAAAAATACACAAATAAACTGCAAAACTTATCACCACATTAACATTTGTTGTGGGTTTCTATGACATAAGAAAGAGAATCTGGAAACAGATATCATTAGGAAGATTGGGCTTTTATAGGTATGAATCTAAACTTGAAAAACTGCAAGTATTCCTCATTCTGTCATTGCTAAGAGTTGGTTTATTTCCTCAAATTCAGGGGCCTGGATTGTGCCAATTTTCCTGCCTATTAGTCTCTTGATTCAGAATTTATGGACCTAACAGCACAATAAAGAGACTGTTACCTTCCTAAAACTTTATAAACCCTAAAGAGAAAGGATTTGTTCTTTATAACTACTACATATTTCAGTGCAGTTCTTACAAGATGTATAATATATATGACAATGTAACAGTACAAGTTCATACTGGTAACCCCACATCTATAGAGAATAAAGTCTTTAAATTTCAAAACCACAGTTTACTGATTTGTTTGCATAATGATAACCATGTAATAGAACACAGCTTCTCAGATCACAGAATCACAGAGTCAACTAGGTTGGAAAAGACCTCTGAGAACACTGAGTCCAACATTGGACCAAACACCACCCTGTCAACTAGACCATGGCAGTAAGTGCCACATGCAGTCTCTTCTTAAACACTTCCAGGGATGCATCTTATCTCAGAAGCCATTTGGAAAATACACCAAGTGTATTTGTAATCTCTGAAAGCAGACCAAAATCAGTAACAGACATTTAGACTTTTACTTAAATTTATGTTACTGAATGACTTCTTTTTTTAAAAAATTGCTTTAAAGATAATGTACATTTATTAATCAGGTAACAAGCAGCTAAGTAAACCAAAAGCTCGGGTCAATGTCAGGTTTAGTATTTCTAGAATTTAAAGATGTTTTGCCTTAAGTATCATGCCTTCTGATTATTTTATTATAAATTAATGCACTGGATTGAAACTATAATGTATTTCTCAATCACGGCCAGAATAATGTATTCCTGGATTCTTAAGGCTCCTAGAGTGTGAATGATAAGACACTGGAACAGGTTGCCCATAGAAGTTGTGGGTGCCCCACCGCTAGAAGTGTTTGAGCCTGGGCTGGACGGGGCTTTGAGCAACCTGGTCTAGCAGAAGGTGTCCCTGCCTATGGCAAGGGTGTTGGAACTAGACGATCTTTTAAAGAAACATTAAGATTCTTCCAACCCAAACCGTTTTATAATTCTCTAAGACAAGCAGTTTGAAATGTTCCTACATATATCTATCCAATAGACTAGCCCTTACTGCTAGTGACTATTCAAGATTATCAAAGCAAGATTTGAGAGACCACACAAAGATATCTCTTACTGAATTTTGCTATTGTGGTATCTGCATTCAGATTATTTCTAATTGCAATTGTGTCTCAAGGACACTCAGCTTTAATTATGAGCTTGATCAGTTAAATTGACTGGTTCTGCATAGGCCCAGAACAAAGAGAGCACCATTACTCACTTATCTCATCTACCTTTTCTCAACTAATCAGTTGCTAAAGAAATATATATATATAACTTTTTTATTATT
>VXBX01002713.1:0-89882 GCA_013400415.1 Scytalopus superciliaris | reverse complement strand
AACTTTTTTATTATTTATATTTATTTTGTATTATCTATTCTATACAGAAAGTAAAATAATTTACTTGTTTTCATTTTTATTCCTGTGCAACTCATTTCAGCAGTGGATGGATAAGTGTCATTTTTTCATCTAGATGAGTGAGGTAAATACCTTTTAGAAGGGATGTGGTTTGTTGTGGTATTTTACCCATATTCCAAACATGGGCCTAAGTAAATAATATGCAATACATGTGCATGAAAGAGCTGTACATTCCCATTGAACTCAGGCAGTGGCATCAAAATTTTAAAGTTATCCGCATAGGTCTAATACTGCAAGCTTTTATGATTGGCTATTCTAGAATCCTAAATCTAAAAAACAATGATTTGCCCTTGAGACCTCAAAGTTTTCATTACCAAATTTCCCTACACTTCTGCTACTTGCTGTGCACTTGGGCCCCGGCCCTTCACTGACAGCACTAAACAGTTTGGTGCCTTGTCTGTATCAGGATCCCAAGTCTCTAGTTCATTGCTAAGACTGAACTTTAAGGTAATTTCAAAATCTGCCATGGTGTCTTCTTCTACTGCTGTGAGTCCAGCTACTTCAGTAAGGGACAGTTATTGCAATCAATCAGCAATAGTCCTAAAATTGCATATTTAACACCACACACCTAAATTTCAATAGTATACATCCTCAAGTATGGCAGTCACTGATTGTTTTAGAGTGATTGCTATAGAAATGCCTTCCCCCCCTTAAGCACAGCACACACCATGAGCATTCTGAGTGTTAAGAACTATGTTAATCAGCATGTCCTCTTCATAAAATTAATTGAAAAACAAAAATATTTTCCTTTTTTTTTTTTTTTTTTTTTTTTTTTTTTTTTTTTTTTTTGAGATATTGAGGAAGCTCAGTTAGCTTAATTAGTATTGCTGTTCCTCCTGAAAAATTTCTAACCCAGAACAATGTGGGGTTTAGCCTTTTTGTGAATAGAAGGTCCTGGGATGGAAATGCTCTGATTATGCATGATTCTGCTAGTGACTAGATATTTTACAGTCTTTCTTACTTGTCTCCATGCCAAGAAGAAAGAATGATGTCGTCATGGGCAAAAAAAATAGATCATCAATTTATTTGGACCTGTACCAAATAACAAAATATTTTCAGTTCTAAAATCAATAATACCTGTCCTTGTTAATGCTGCTTGCTAAAGAAGCTTTAGAGACAAATTTGTGTTATCAAATAGTTCGATAAATTTACATAATTTATGTTTTCTTTATTCCCCAGTTATGGGATTATTAGAAGACTTTAGATTTTCCTAATTCAGCAAACACATTTGATTGGGCCATGCATTTCACACTTAACAAAGGGTCATAAATTTAATTGAGATTTAATTCAAGTTGATTTAATTTAACATAAATAGTGGAAACATTATACTTTTTAAAATTTATTAAGTATAACTTAAACTCACATCTCTCACATCTCTTTGAAGTTCTCCATAAGATACGTTCACTTTATGACCTTGACTTGCAAAACTGAAGTTACAGTATTGAATGCTAAAGCTGTATTTGGGTATTTAAAATACAAACGTGACAAAAATTTATTACTAAATCAGCATTTTGAATACATCAATATTTTTTAATTTCTATTATTTTTACTGTATTGCATGATAGAAGAATTAGTGGGCAGGATAGATAAAGTAATGCTTTAGAGATGAATTAATCTTATTTAGGGGAATATATTTTGACACAGCAGTTGTTTATTGCCAGTTCAGTGAGTTTTATTCAGGGAATATCACTTCTGGCCATAATCTACATGCTTCAAATGATAATCTGCTTTACACACAACTGCTGTTTGTCTAAATTCATGAAAAGTTTGATAAGATATATCCTTCTGATTTTTCACAGTGTATGGCATTTAATAGTGAAATTTTAGGCTGTTTTTATGAAATATCATGTAATCAATAAGACAGAGACATGTTCCTTGCACAGTTGATATATGATTGTAATGACCTGAGTAATGTTTGATCTTAATTAAATACTTATTTAAAAGGATATGGTCTTGTTTTTAGCATGTTCATCCAGACCCAACAAAATACCAAAGTAAACCAACAGTCAGCCTGAATCCCTTTGAATACCTTGTACAAAGGTTTCCCCCAAAAAGAAACATCAACAATCTAGAAGGAAGAAATGTTGAAACCATTTTAAAATTTATGAACACTAATTCTGAGCTTCCAGGTTTGTTCAAAATAGGCAGATCAGAAAAGATGAAGTGTGTCTGAGATTTCATGTCAGCAGATCAGGTCATTATGCATGAGTGAATGGCATTTATAGGTCTATTCAAAGAGTAATGAAGTAATTGAATACAAGGGTAAGATTTATGCCCACACACCAAAGAGCTTATTGTCTTCACTGGAACTCAAAATTTCAGTATTTGTGGGCAGACAGTTACTCTTGGAAAGTTCTGAACAACATACTTTAAACAGTAGTTTGTTACTGAAAGGTTAAAAGAATTTCCAGTTATCAGTTGGTTATCTTCAGCAGCTCCTTAGAATCAGACTAAAGCAGAAAGGGAATATTGCAAAGAAACTGAAAACTATATGAATTAGATGAAAAAAAATGATCCCTTTCCCTTCTGGCTCCCTCTGGTATATGTGTACCCTTATCATTCATTCTATTACAACAATAGAAGCTATCTAGTTTTAGATTTCAGTTTTAAAATATCGTTTTGTCCATACCTATTACAATCTAAGAAAATCTTAACAAAACTTGAATGAGAATAGGAAGCCTTTTTTTTTCCTGTCCTTTGTAATAATCAGATAAAATTTATTCAGAAAAAAAAATATAATAAAATGCCAGGGATATACTGGAAAGTTAATATATTCAGAGGGAGTAGGGATATTTTCCCCAGTGATATCCCATGCAAATATTCATCTGAGAGAGGGAAACAGAAGAAAAAGTACTTGTTATTTTACAAAGTCTGGCCCTTGATTAGTATGGCTTTTGCTGTTATTTTGAATCTAATACACACATGCAGGAGATCTGGATAAGTGAAGGAATCTGCATATTAAAGCTCAATGCTTTATAGTATCATTATATGTCACAGACACTTAATATGAGATTACAATCAATTGCTTTCCCATGTGTTGTTCCAGTTTCAGAGAAAAACAATTTTTCAGTTTGACTAGTGCTACTATAGAAATTTGCTTTCATTTTTGTCTTTTAAGAGTTTGCACCCAACAATTCAAATATACATCAATCCATAAACATAGTTTTGACAATCCACCACTTCACCTCGAGTAAAAGGGGGAAGAGATCTGAGTGTAAAGGGCCAATTTTATCCTTCATGGTTTGGGGAGAGTATGATGTTCCCAATCACCCAAGAGAAGTGGACTTTTAGCCAATTTAGATGCTTTTGTTTAATCTATTAATAGATCATCTGATTATTAAGTTTTAAAAAGAGTTCATAAAAGAGATTTTTTTTTCTCTAGTTCAATATGGTATAGAATGGCAGATAATAATTTATGATTAACAGGTGCAAGCTGTATTACCTTCTTTTTATGAAATTTAATTTAAATATTATAGTTTTATATCTTCCTGTTTTCCAAAGTTGTGGCTGACTTACAGTTTATTTGCTTGCTTTCTTTCTTTTTTGCAGTTGGATACACAATGAATGATCTCATTTTTGAGTGGCAAGAAAAGGGAGCAGTTCAAGTAGCAGAAGGTCTCACTCTACCACAGTTTCTGTTGAAAGAAGAAAAGGATTTATGTTACTGCACCAAACATTATAATACAGGTGGGGAAGCATATTAGTGATTACAATTGGAAAGACATTTTACATTTGTTGTTATAATAAATGTCACAGTGGGGGTATTTTTTAAATGTTCTCATTGAACTCAGAAAATTAAAATGTGCAGGTGCATTGTGCAGGATACTGCAGTCTTAAATAACTGCAAAATAAAACAAAACTACCTCAAGACTGACCAAACTTCTATTTTAGTTACTTTAAGAAAATATATAGTTGAAATAATTCAGAAGCAGTTCAGTCAGGAGTTTTATTTTTTCAGCAAGTGCCATGACCATATTTACAGTGTGGGATCTGAAACATTACTGAAATCCAAAGGTCCATATGCTATGCACTAGTCATAGCCTGGCTCAGCCAGGAAAAAGAGACACGGAGTTGCCAAGCCTGATATCCCTGTGCTAGTTGATACAGCAAGGGAGCAAGGTGACCAAGCTGAAATCATGCTTAGTGTGCAATGCCCAGGTGTGCAAACTAGACATGAGCATGCAGGGACAGATCAAGGGGGAAGGGTTTCAATCTGGAAAAGACTAGATATTAGTAGGAAATTCTTTACTGTGGGAGTTGTGATTTACAGGGACAGCTTGCCCAGCAAAGCTGTGGATGCCCCATCCCCTGGAAGTGTTCAAGCCCAAACTGGATGGAGCTCTGAGAAATCTGGTCTAGTGGAAGGTGCCCCTGCCCACGGCAGGGAGGTTGAACTAGGTGATTTTTAAGGTCTCTTCCAACCCAAACCATCCTATGATTCTATGATTTATGCTACTGAATTGAAGCCTTTGTAGAACTGAGATATTTTGCTCATTATCTCTGGGATTATTTGAAAAGGAGGGTATTAATATTAATAATATAATTATTTTTAATTGTAAAAAAATTATCTCAATAACCACACAATTGCAAGCATAATAATCCTCAAAAAATACTGAGTTTTTTCCTGTGATGACTTAAGGGAAAGAAAGGTTCTCTAATAATTTCCATTTAGAGTAGGAAGATACTGATAGAAACATTTTGATGTGTTCTCTAAAATAAATTGGAAACACTTAACATACATTTTTTTTACTGTACAAATACTAATTTCTGGATAATCCTTAAAAACCTTCTAAAAAATGGACATACACATCCTATAGCAGGTTTTTTTTTCACTCAAACATCTCTTTTTAATGAAAATATAGAAATTCCTATAATTTCTCTTTTTCTTTCTACCATAATCCTTAACATGAAGAAGAAAATTTTATCTTCATGATTTTCCACTGTCTCCTTTGAGATATACAGGAAACTTATCCTCCTTTTAGGATTCTCCTGCTTTTGTGTCATTTTAATATGTGCCTGTAATTGCACTCCTATGCCCTGTATAGTGATATTAATAAAGAAGAATTCTTGGTGTATTCTCCTCATTTTTCCAGAGTTCATTTGCATAACATTATGCATCAAAAATCTCTAACTGAGGAATTAAGACATTACCATGGTGCTTAACCTGATACTAAATGGAAACCTGTTTTAAAATTTCAGTTTCCAGTGACTTCCAAACCCCTCATCCAAAGCTGAGTTGTACTCTTACTCATTTATCTGAGAACTTATGTTATAATCATCATCATTTAAATCTAATGTTTTTGACTAAAAGTTTCAATATTTTTGAGGCATTACATTATTCTTCACAACCTACGTTTCAAGCCTATTTAATTTGTTATTAATTTTCATCCAAGGTAAAACAGGAAACCATGCTATGCCTGGGTATACTACACTAAGTTGCATGGGGTCACCTTACATCTACTGTTTTTTTTACAGTGGGCCTAAACTAAGCAGAGAAGCAAGGGCAATAGATGTTATTAACATAAGGCATGTGAGGCCTCCTGATTCTCAAGAGAAGTGTGCTTATATCTGTGCAATTCTGCCACATTTAGGCATGAGAAGTGTTTTACTGTGATAAGTCTAGGGGACAATGTGGCCAATCAGCAGTCTGTTGTACTCTTTATTGCTTTGACCAAACTGCATTTCTGTTGCCAAACATGCTCTGAAATGTGAGTGCAACCCACAATCCAGAAAAGATGGATGAAGTTCATGTGTCCACTGGAAAAAAAAATAGTTGGACCATTTAATTTGTCCATAAAAAAATCAAAGTATTTGCTAACACAGAACACTTGGAAGCCTGGATGCAGCTAGAGGGTGGAGACTTTAAAAAATATCAGCAAAAGAGAAGACAATTGCACAGCTGTGGAACCTGCCTGTGGATGGTGGGGCAGGGGGGAAAGTGTGATGCTGAGCTCAACAGAGGAAGCAGCAGAGTGGTCTGCTCTGAGTTATAGCACCAAAATTACAGGTACCAATCTAGAAGAATTTTGTCAAGGCAAATAAGAAAGGGAAGTTGGTCTTACTTATGCAGAACTACACTTATTGTGATAATCTTCAAGATAACAGTATTTTCTCCAGAGTATTTATTTTTTTATTCACGTCTTCAGTATGAAGCAAATTTAATCAGATTAGCAGGGTTTGGTTTCTAGGAGGGTGAGTGCCTTTAATGTGTTTGTTACAACCAGTATTACTAACTACCATTTGTAGGCAAAAAAACCCCATAAGCATTATATTGAAAGACAACAACAACTAAGAGTTTATTTTCACTATGTCATTTGCATATGTGATCAGTAATGTGCTTTCTTAAGACTCCTGCAACAAGATGCTGCAGGCAGATATGCCTTTAAGACACTTCACAAGAAACAAAATTTTAAAAAATCAGTTTTCAAAACTTGAAGTAAAGTCTGTTTCTCAGGCCTATGACAGATTAGACAAAATGAATTCTTAAAATAATGCTAAGCAACTGCAGCTGGTATGCAGTAAGTGACCAACTGGAGTTTTCAAATTAAATTTAGTTACAATGCCGGATGGAAAGCTCTTATGAGACATCCTGTAAAACAGAGAAAAAAAATCCCGAAATCCTTCCTGTGAAACAAGTTAACATGAAGCTTCAGGACAGTGTGTGGAAACTCATCAGTGCATGTCTCATCAGTGTTTCATGCCCAATTGAAAATGGATCACTGTAACCAGAGCTCAAAAAAATAAGCTGCATCTAAATATAGAGACATAACAGTTTCAGCAGAAGTGCAGTAAAATGGCTCATCATATCTTGTGTTCTAAAGTGACACAACAACATTTCTGGTAATGTTAATGTTTTGCATCCACAGGCATATCCGCAGTGACACATTTGGGAAGTGAAGTAGAATCATAACAACCAGAAAAATCACATATGAACCATTTACATTACAAGGATGGTCATGCTTACCCTCATCCCTATGTGATGTTCATTGCTCCCCTAGGCTGTTATGCAACACCTAATTTTTATTTCAATCACAGATAATTTCAATCATGGCCGCAGAAAGCTCAATATACAATAGCATGAATTTATGCATAATAGCATTGTCTAACAGGCACAAACAGAAATATCTGAGTCATGGCTTTATTCCTGCTCCATGGACAGTGCACTACACCTGCTCTTAAATGATGCTGCTCAGAACTGTTTTAAGCCTATTAATGCTTTTTGGCTCAAAGGATTGGATATAGTGGTCCTGGAAACAGTGGGACTATGGTTGCTACACTCACCACCAGAACTGATGGATTCTCTATGTGACCATTTCTGGTAACTGCAATCTTGATGAATGGCATGTTTCCTTAATGCCACATTCCCTGTTTAACCTCCTAACACATACATCCCAAACACGATCTTTTCTCATGATCCCTTTGATTCCCCCATAAGGTCAAACAGTTTTTTAACCTGTAGATTGTTGCCCTTCTAGGTCTCACCTTCAACTGACCTAATGCTTTACATCTGGCTATTTTGCTGCCAACATGAATGGTAGTGATTAAAGGAGTTGATGCCTTCATCTGCCAACAACTCAAACCCCTACATGTTTTGAGAAACACCTAAACCTTTTTGAAACTGTAGGAGTTATTTTTAAGCCATGGCTTTTTAACTCCTTGGGTTGTTTTTTTTTCACAGACCATTTCTCCAAAAGGAAGTTTGCACTTTTTATTCAGGAGGTGTGTGAAATCTCTGAAGCTGCTCATTCCTTCACTGAAAAAGCAGAAATTATAAACATTTGAAAAACAGTCTATGGCAGGCTGAGAATGTGATGCTAAAACAGCACTGCCTGACTCTTCACAAGGCATTTTTCTCAAAGGAGAAGAGACCTCAGTTGTCACCACTGCACTGATCAAAATTTAAGGATTCTACCTTAAAGATTCATTGAATAAAATTTCAACAGCTGTCCTGAAAGTAGAAACAATACATCTAGCATCTAGACATCTCTTTAGTTCATACTTCCCTCTGTTCCCCTGCTAACACAGTCCAGCACATGACTAGTCTCTCACATCACAAGACTTGTGTTCAACTTGGTTTCTTCCAGGCTCCCAGGCTTGCCATGCAGAACTGCTATTCACCCAGTCCATCCCCAGCCTGTGTCAGTGCATGGGGTTACTCCATCCTCATTGCAGAGCTGTGCATTTCTCTTTGCAAACTGTCATGATGTTGCAGTGGGTTGTCCAGCCTATGAAGGTCCCACTCAATACAGCTTGGTCCTCCATTATGAGAGAGATGGGAACTGCAAGTGCAAATTTATCAAGCTGAAAAAAAAGTTTAGTTTCTCTTTTCCATATTTATTTTCAACTTTCTTTTACTATAGTCATTATCAGTCTTACACCAATGTTAAGTTTACCACCTGCCCTAGTATTTGTTTGCAAAAAAAGCTGTATAAAGACACTGCCTTCCTGTCCAGGAATTTATGTAGTCAATGGCAGGTGACAGTGTCAGTACTGATTTCCCCCAATATACTACTGATATCCACAGACTTGAAAGAAAACCTGAGTGGTGATACATTCCTAGAGTAGTTTTGTAAATCTTGGCTTTAGATAAACAACAACCATAACCAGGAGAACTTGTCTAGTTCTTTATGCCAGACACTGAAAAATCATAATTTCTATTTCGTTTGTATGATGACAGATGCAGCTTGTTTTATGTTTTATGATGAGGGAAAGGTGAGTACTTTTATAAGCAGTTTTTATCAACAAAATACACTCAAATTGCAATTTATATTAGAGTGAAAATTGCAAAGTTTCTGGAGACTGAATTTATCAAGTACTTTTTATAACCCTGACTCCTTCTCAGAAAGGTATGAAAATAATTTCAGCTAAATTTACTTATATGTAGTCAATTTTAGAGGTACAGTCTCTTGAAATAATGGACTCTGCATGCACATAATTTATGAATTGTACTTTTTGTTTAAGAAATTTTATCATTGAAAGGCAAAAGGACTGAAAGCATTTAACTGTATTTCAGTAATAAGCAAAGCAGAGCTACTCTCAAATGATGGTGTCACATGCTGGAAGGAATAAAAAGGAAGTGTTGGACAAGGTGAAATAAGTAGACTGCTTGCCTTGTGGTGATTCCAATAATGACTAAAACAGCAGAGAAAGTAAAAAGGAGGGTATTGCCTCATGGAAAAGATAGTTTGCATATTTCATTCTCCTTCATGCTCGCTGTGAAAATCATCTGCCATTATGATTGCAGTGTGATATATAACACACTGTTGCCAGGAAAGGTTAATTGCAATCTTATTTTAGCAGATGCAGAGAAAAAAAAGAAACACGCAACAAAAGACAAAAGGAAAGCATTGGTGGTCCATTGCCCTTCTAGGGCAATACAGTTCTATATCCTTCTGAGACTATGTGTATTTTTGGCTAAACAGTTATTTCAGTTAGAACGTAACACTGTCCTCGGAAAATTTGTTTTCAACATTAATAGCTTTAAAAATAAAAAGTTTTCTATTTTGTGTTTGGGGGCTCCTTTTTGCACTAATCCTCTTTGTCTCAACACATTTGGAGCCAATACCCACACTCTCACTAAAGACAATAAAATTTGCCAAGGTAATTCTGTCCTGTGTAATAGATAAAACACTAGGGTTTATATATGCAGGACAGTTAACAAAACCCTTGACTAATTATATGATGAATGATTCTGTTTCAGGACAGTACTGATCAAAACTTCATCTCTCTCTGGAGTCTTAACACACACATTCATAAAAGACTAGCTTTCTGCTACCTAGCGCACTGGTCTCCCTGCTCAGGATGAGAAAAATGCCAGAACCAGGATTAGGGAAGGCATGGAAAAATGCAGCAAAGGGGATGTCTATGATGGTTGTGAAATAAGAGAATGCACAAGTACCCCAAAATGCCAGGCAGTGGAAGGATTGTAGGAAAATTTATTTCCAAAGTTGAAAAGATTAGACTTAAAGAACATTAAGCTTAATGGCATTTCAAACACTGGGCCTGGGGAAAGACATGCCCACTGTTCTTCTCAGGGCTTTTATAATCCCCAGCCCCCTCCTCTGCAGGGGGCCTTTGGACAAGTCTGTAAGGACTTATCTTTTTCCATACCAGGAAGAGTTTATCTGGAATGCAAGAGAAGAAAACATCAAAAACTGTCTCTGGTAAAGATGCCTCTTCTGGGTAGGAATGCTTTCTTAAGTGAAGAGCCCTATCTCCTCATAGTAAAGTCTTCCAAATGGTCTTCTGCCCTTACAATGGCCTGCAAATGGATTGTGTTTGATACATATATTATATCTCATGAACTAGTCTCAGTATGGGTTGTCCTGCAAGAGACATTTTTTTGGAGTAAATATTTGTCCTTTTTTCCTTCCTGCAGAGCTGTGGATTTCTTATCCACAGAGAGTGGATAAGAATACTCAAAGCATTGCAATGGCAACTATTTAGTAAAAGACTGAATCCAAGGTATTAAACATTAGAAAACAGTCAAAGGCATAAAGTGCAGTAGTTATGCTAAATCGATCTATAGAAAATCTGTTTCTTGAGTCCACCTATTATTTTATTTTAGAAAACTTTAATTTTCGCCTTTAGAAGAAAGAACTACCTTGACTTTTATTTCTATAGAGAAAAGTGTGTCTGCCAGCTTTTGCAAAAAGTTATCTTTTCTACAGAAAAAGAGGAACTGTGTTTTTTACAAGTCTAAAAACTATAAACACTGCTGAGGTTTAGAATAGCACCTAGAAGTAGTCTGTTTTATACAATTTTCAAGCTCATTTTGAACTTGAATGTTTAAGATCTCCATGGCAAATAGAGGAACTGAGTTGCTTAAGAAAGGGTTTTTTAAAGACAGATAAATGGAATTATTGCATTATGGCATTTAGTTCAAGCATATTGTAGTAACTGAAGTAGCCTCAGTCTCTCTTTCTCCTTTTCTGCTGCCTTTCAGTACATTATTTCATGTTAAACCTGTACCTCGAGATGTTTTTCAAGGGGGAAAAATGTAGTGTTATAGGAGATAATCATCTTCACAGTCCAATTGCCCCAGAACTTTCTTAGCAAATCTCCATAGCTAGCAATATTTTGGCTGCTAGGCTGGCTGTTTGTTGGCCATCAGTCACTGGTAAAAGTAGAATTGTGTAGTCTACACTCATATTGACAGATGTGTTGGAATCAGAATATGAAATGTCTGCTTCCAAGATCCAAGATGCATATACTCTGCAGGGCTCCATAGAGATTATTCAGATTTGCTTAACTTCAGTTTTGCTAAGCTTTTAATGTCACTATTCAGCAAGTATAAGATTCTTATTTTAAGTAAATACATTAATGTAATTGTATTAAACAATATAGTCTTTAAGCCACAGTCCTCTCTACATCCATAAAATATTTCACAGTAGATCAGTTAACATTATCAATGCCTTACAAGGAAGGTTAGACTACCATTTACCAGTATCTAAAGGAGTATCAAGAACCTACAGCAGAAAACTCTCCATTCTTTATGGATTAACAGTTGTTAGTTGTTTTCTTGTTTGTTTATACTTACTCATTTTATGTTTTATTATGTTGTTTATTTTGAATTTCATAGTCATTCAATAAATATTATTACTCCTTTCTTTATTAATTACTTCTCAGGCACACTATTTCCTTGCCTCAGTTTTCTAAAGTGATTCTCCCTTATGAAAACTTTTTATATAACTTCAGAAACAGCTACTCAGCCTTCCTGGGAACTGTAAACATGACTATGACATTGTAGGGGTGCAGCAAGAAAAGCTTCCCCCAAAAGACATCTTAAGGGCTGCTAAAAGGGAACAAATAATTTTTAAGTGCTACCAATTACTACCTCTGAAGTGGTTTGAGACAGATGAAACTGAGAAGGACGACTCTTTATAGACTGAATTTACTACTTATGCCTGAATTCTCTTTCACATCCCACACTACTGACAGTAGCTTTTAGTCACACAAGCATACTGCTGCCTGCATAACCCAATTGAACTTCTCGAATTACTCGCAGTTGGCCATGGCAGCAACAACTGAAAAAGCCAGTATGTGACCTAGACACTGATGGAGTGGAAGAAAAATCATATAGACTGACTACAGTATTTATTTTTTAACTACACTATTGGTTTCAGCATGGACATTACAGGGAAATCATGCCAGAGCAGCAACTCTAACATTGTTACCAAAGAATATGGGTAAGAGAGAAAAATGCACCACCACATGCAAATACACCAGTACATTCACTTCATATGCATAGGTACAACATTCATCAAATCAGCACTTCTGATACCTTTAGGACATGTAACTCCCTGGTTAGGCTAGACTTACAAACATGAAGTATGTTAACTTGTTTCAGAAAAAAAATGTTTAGCCTTTAGGAAGCCCCCAATAGCTTTTCTTTGTTTTGCATGACAAAAATCTGTCCATTTTATGGATTGTGAACTCATCCATATTTAGCTCTAGTCTGAAAATACCATCAGGTCTTAATTTGTTGATCAGTCTCAGCAAAACCACAACAGCCTAGATTTGGTTGCTATGTTTCTATCACTACTTATCACCATTATTTACTGTGATGTGTGAGGGAGAAACTACTGTTGTCCAAGGCTGCTGAATTAACAGAATGAATGCCACAAAAAAAATAAATCTTCAGGCTAAGAACCAGTTTGAAGTAAGAATATGATTCAGACAAAGGCAAGTTGGTGCAGAACTTGTAGTTATGTGGAGTGTAGTGAATAGCTAAATGAAAGAATCTATTGTGTAGGTATTCTTTTGAAGACTGTGGAAGAGAAATGTAGGGGGAAATCCTGGACTTTTCTGATGTAAAAACAAAAATTCCCATTCACTTTTTTAAACCAGGATTTCATCCCGTGATTGAAGCAGAAATCAGTCTTGAAGCTGGGGCAGCAGATGGTTGAGCCAGGATTTGGGACACAGATTTCAGGAGTGTAGACAGGACTCAGAAAACAGTGGCAATTAGGAAGGAAACTAATAATTGAGCTTGCAGATATAAACCTCCTAAGATACAGAATGTAATTTTAAAATTGAACATCATAACAAATGTCTTTCTAAATTTTTTTTTAGTGCCTCAACAGACTAAAAAAATGTCATAAAATTGCATTCATTATAGTATCATAGAAAGAACTAACGGCCTGTTAAGAAAACTGTTATGAAAATAATGAAGTTCAGAAGGTATTTCTAATCATTTAATATGCCTAGAACAAAAATATTTCCTTTTGACTTTATCTGAAGCTTATTTCTGTATGCCTAAAGCTAATGACACAGCATAATACACAATATAGTATATTAGTATAGGATAAGCTCATAAATAAATCCATTACTTTTTTTTTAATATGATACATATCAAATCACTATTAATGTGGAACAATTTCGAATAATATGTAATTGTGACAAATAAAAATTGATTGGGAAAATATCTGTAAAAGCTCCTGAAAGCTTAAACAAAAAGCTTCATATCTCTTAAGAAATAAATAACTATATAGCTTTCCTTGTTAAACTTAGAATTAGGAAATGCTTTCATTCAAAATAAGAAAGGAAACTGAGTTATGTATATTTCTTGTTGTGAGAAACTGTTTCATATATACACCACACAGTAACAACCTTGCCTTCAGCATCATTCGTATGTGACTAATAGGAGCATTGAGCAGAATTAGAAAATCTAATGAGACCAGGCCAGGTNTTTGTTCTGGTTTGCTTAAATCAGTAGATGTTCCTTGTTGTTCAGTACTTGGACAAAACTAGGTAATTTAATTACCTTCCTAAAGTTACCTAATCTCAGTTCTTGAATTTCTATTTGAATCTTGCTTATTGCACTTATGAACTGGAACAGTTTGAATGGGGATGAAGGGAAAGATTTAACAAACTCTCTTATTGATAACCTAATGCCCATACTGATCTCACTATATTTTTCCCAAATGTTTTAGACTGAAAAAATAAAATTAAGTCTAAAATTGAATGAAAATATAAAGGAGATGTTATACATCTCCTTTAAACATTCCCCATGTTATGCATGGGGAAAAAAGCACTTTCTTCACACACAGAATATTTCCAAACCATAAGGGACAAAAAAAATGTGGTCACCCAGAGGAAATTTCTTATTGTCATAATGAATAGTTATTCAGTTTTTATAAGGAAATAAGAGTTTCAGTTTACTGAATTCTTAATATGGTGGGTTTTCTGTCCCTTTTCTTTCCATTAGGTACACCTGTTAAAGGGAGGACCATGCATATTAAAAATCACTGTAGATAAATCAAAACATTTATCTTTTATTAGCAATCAAATATATTCGACAGAGCACACATTCTCTAGAGCATGCACTAGATGTTGACAGTAAAAAAACATTATATTTCTGTTGAATATTTCTTCTTTGTTATAAAAAGGAAAGTTTACATGTATTGAAGTCCGATTTCACCTTGAGAGGCAGATGGGTTACTATCTCATCCAGATGTACATACCAAGTTTGTTGATCGTGATTCTCTCCTGGGTGTCATTTTGGATCAATATGGATGCAGCTCCAGCCAGAGTGGCTTTAGGTATAACAACGGTACTGACCATGACAACACAAAGCTCAGGTTCACGAGCATCTCTTCCAAAGGTAGGCAAAATTTCCTTTGTTTGTACTACATAGTCATGATATTATGTGACAAACACTTTCAGTCAATGTTATGTATTTTAATTATTAATATTCAACCATTTAAAGGAGGTAAATAATTGAAATATTTAGGGGGTTTTTTGAGTCTTCAGTCTATTTCTATTTCTCCCGTCTCAACTATTTAGCCAGCCACATATCTACTAAATTCTATAAACCTTAATAAGAAATGAAAACAGTGTCATTCAATAAAACATAAATAAATCCTGTTTAGCAATTGACCAGCTCATCCTTTTTCACATCTCAGTATCTGATGACATGCTTGCAGTTATGACTGAAATTCTAAAGGCCACAGATTCTAACCTGTTGTCAATTATATTCCTTTCTCAAAAACTGCCTACATTATGAATTAACTCACTAGTTACAAACATATTTACTTAAAAATGTAGAAAAACGCAAACCCAAACAGCTCCCAACAATTGTGTAAAAAATGTTTAAAACTCAATTGTAAATCACTCAAGGTTTATTTCTACGATTAACTATTTCAGTTTTCTGAATTGTAATTACGTAAAATATTTTCTTTTTCATTTCAAGGTTTATCATCCTCATGTGTCGTAGCAGTGAATAGAAACAAAATGTGTACAATAAAAGTCCACTTCTGTATTAGTTTTACCATGACATTTTCAGGCTATATAATTACTTTTTTTTCTAAATAAAATGCACAGCCCTAAGGGAGCTGAGTGTGCTTTGTATCTCAAATATATGGATCTGAATGCATCCAAATGTAGCATCAACAGATAAGAAAATGGAATGCTCTAAAAACTCAGAAAAATAGCAGCGTAAGAGGTTAACCAAGGGCTACACATGAATTTTGTCATGTTTTGAGGCCTGAAGCTAGCTGTGTTTGCTTATATAAAAAAGCTCTTGTAAATCTGCACACAAAGAGGGAGCAGGCCCTGCTTTCTTGGTTCAGATTATATTCTTCATCTAAGCTTGGCAACATGGGATAGCAACGAGCTCTATTATGTGTTTAATTTTCAGTACTTTCACTGTATCAAGAGTATAGGACTAATTTAAAACTATATATTTGATTTACTTGCCTATATTAGCAATAAATGAACATATCAGAGCTCTCCACCTATGTCCCTTCTTCTACCTAATTTTTATTCCAGGAATTTTCAGTTGCATCCATTTTAATACAGGAATTCCCACTGGTCCTGCCATAAGCTATTCTTTGGTTCCTTAGTGTCATTCACAGACCTCAGTGGGATAAATAGAGGAAGAGCATGTGTTTCTCGTGGATTATTTGGTTTGTGACGTAATATAGAGTACACTATAGGGAACTGTTAATGATATAAACACATTTTGTGAAAGAGTAGATTTTTTAAAAAAATTAGCATTTATAGATTGAATTGCTGTTCCTCTTATTATGTAACTTTCATGTTAAATTTTATTTCATAAAAGTAGTGGTCGGATGTGGAGATATTAATGCACTGTCTCCTGACATGAAATACCAAACTTCACATCTGTGGTTTTAATATATTCAGTCTTCTCCTGTCTTCTCTCCATAGGTGTCGTATGTCAAAGCAATTGACATCTGGATGGCAGTGTGTCTGCTCTTTGTATTTTCTGCACTTTTGGAGTATGCAGCTGTAAACTTTGTGTCAAGGCAGCATAAAGAACTCCTGCGATTCCGCCGCAAAAGGAAGAAGAGCAAGGTAAAAGCAATGGTATTCACAGCTTTGAAAGACAGTCTGACTGAATTATGCCAGGATATAGGATTAGTTTGGCAAACATACTGCAGCTTAAAATGGTAATATAAATAAAATGGCAGCACAGCATAAAATTCACTATCAGCAGAGGGTCACTACAAGGACTATGAGTTGCATAAATCCAACTTGAATTCTTGAAAGTGGGATTAAGAGGGATTTAAATGAGGCATGGACCATGTGGGAGCCATCTGCACAAGCATGAATTTCACTCTGTTAGAAGAGTTAGATTATAGTTCAGTGAATGAATGTTACTGGTATTTGCATCAGTCTGTGCTACACTGAGAGTGAACAAATAACATTTCCTAATTTCATTCTAGTACTCAATTCAAAGCCTTAACAGCTGTGTTTCATGCAAATATTTTTAATACAAAAAGTACTTTTTCAAATAACATTATTGGTGGAAAAATAAACATTTTACTTTAAAAGTAGTTAGTTTGGGTTTTTCTCTTCTGTTCTGTTAGTGTAAACTGTTCATATAAATAATAAGAATCTTCAGTACAGTAATGGTTATTAATATTTATTTTATAGCTGAAGATAGACTACTATAAAATATCTCACTACCAGTGTGCAAAGTCAAACAGCTAAGGCTACAGGTTTGAACTCTGGAGTCTGTAATTAAACCAACCAATAAGGAAAATTTCTTACAAGAATATGTAACTCCTGATTTTATAAACCAGTAAATAGCTCTCCAGCCTACTGATTAAATGAGTACCCACCTTTCCACAGGCTTTCAGTCACTATCTAGAATATTACTAGTGAATGAAAGTCTGACCACAGCAACATGATTCACTTCCATTGTCTTTCATTCCTCAAGACTTACCTGAATTTACTGTGTACATCACAAGCAGAAGACATTTTATAGGTTTTTCTGCCTTTTACTTAGAAGATACTGAAAATCTGCACTGCTGTAAAGTCTACCTAAGCACACTCTGCTAGTAAGACTCTGTGTTAAGAGGTAGGCTGGACAGTCAAATGAAAATAACATTTTCATACATTTACCTGTCCTTGTGTGTTGAGTCCCAGGCTTCTTCAACTGTCCAGAGAAACTCATGTACTGTCGATGATGATTCAGACTGCATGCACCTACTTTCAACATTTGTCCCTGTGAAAAATGTGCTTTTATCTCCTTGCTGACAGCAGCAGAAAAAGTAGTAGTTGTGTGACAGGGTATTTGTTTCTGGAAAACGGCATGTCTCTGAAAAATGCCTAAAGGTTTGGAGTGGTAAGGATGGGATGGAGCAGACATGGATTACTGGACAGGGGTAGGTGATCCACAACAAATGCATCGTGTATCAAATACAAACAGCTGTGGTGAGTGATATGTCACTATACCTTTAGTCCATTCATCTTTCTCACCATGGATTACTGTTTCTTCTGGATCTCAAGCAAATTTAGCACACTCTACTTTAGTGATATCTTTCTTAAATACAGGCCAGTTATTATGACAATAGGGTTAGAAACTGGCAAGTGATATCTTCCTTCCTTGGAATCAAACCAAATCTCTTTCCAGCTCCTTCTTAGCAAGATTTCTAACTCACCAAAGACACTTGTTCAGCAATTGCAATCAATGAAATTTCAGTTTAGAGGGATATGAGAGAGAATCCACAATATACAAAGCAGTTTTAGGAAAAGACCTTTTAAAGATAAAAGTATGCACATGAATAACCTCATTGACTTAAGTGTTTTCCTGGATCAGTGTTTGACATCGTGGTATTTTTGAATTCATGCTTAAAAGTCCTTATTCTAACTTTACACTTCATTAGACAATCTTTAGCATCAGGTAGGTTTCCTAGTGGGTTGTCATAAAATTACAGGATTAGGCTTAGAAACTTCAGAGTCTATAGTAAAGTACAAAGTACTTTCCTCATATTCTGAAGGATGGAGACGTGCATTTCAATGTTTTTCTTCATAACATACATTTGAATCACATCCCAAACCCTCTGGTACACAAATAATAAATGATGTCTAACAGATTAAAAAATGAAGTTAATAACAAGCCTTCCTTACCACAAATGTTATTCTTTATTCACCACAATTTCTAACATGCAGGCCTCAGGATCATAAATCAAAGTAATTTGTTTTTTCTTTCTCCTTTCTCTTTTGTCTTTCTCAAAGTCAGTTATCATAACTCGTGATTATAAAGTTTTGTAGGTTTGTTATCCTTTTGGACTAGGTCAAACAGCCACTGGCTATAAGGAATTAGATTGTATAGACTTTTAAAACTAACATGTATAAAGAAATGTTCATTTGTCCACAAAGTCAAAAGCAGTGAAGTTATATTAAAAGTCTGCATTTAAAATTAACTTCAGGGGTTCCCTTGAAGATTAAATCCTCTTCCTTTGCAAAGTGAAAAACACTATTCTATTCAGTATTTATGCCCACAACAATTAAAGAAATAAAACCGTTATGATAAATTATTAGACTTTTACATTCTGTATGCTTCCCATCTTGGGATATTTTACTACGGTCAGATTTCTCTACTAGGTGTGTTCTAATCATTAAATACAGAATTTCTTGGCATTGACATTTTACCTTCAAGGATATAGCTAAACTTACAGTGACTCGACTGTGTTGCAAAAGTCCAAAAATAGATTGGTTTGGAAATATTTCATTTCAGGTATGTGTTTACAAAAGAGAATATATACCAATAATATCTATTTGCAATAAGGCAGTTGAAGAATTTTCAAAGTCTATTTTCTTTGTAATTAAAAGATATGCTTGTTGCAGAAAATATTTATTTTTATCAAATAACTAAAGCAATAGAGCAATGATTGAATTTCAGTGCCTTTGGGAGGTCAGTGGTTACATTTTCCTAATTTTAAGTCAAGATCATGTATACCTAATTCATCCCAGTCATAAAAATTCCACAAGCTCCCCTGAAATCTATTCCAATTTTTAAAAAGTTTTTTACTAATGCCTTTTTTGACCTCTCATGGATTGTCTAGAAGGGGTACAGAAAATGGACTGTTTCATTCCTTTATGTCATCATTCGCACATTTTCATTCAGTCTTTTCTTTAAACATTGCCAGTTGGTACAGTTTTTGGTTTTGGTTTAGTTTGGGGAGGTTTTTTTGGTTTTTGATTTTTGGGGTTTTTTTCCCTTATTCCCCTTCCCTGGAAATTCTTCTAAGTCTATATAATTCCTCCAAACTATGTTTGCAACATGAACAACAGGGAGCCTAACAGTTGAGAGCAGCCAAAGGATCAAATTATTCCAGCTATACACTTGCTTATCCAAACCAGTTTACCATTTGCCTTTTAAACAACATATTATTGACTGATATCGATATTGTGACCTTCAATGTCTTCTAGGTCCTTTTCCAGTACTACTGCAGTCATTGGCTTTCCATCTTGTGCTTGTGAAGTTGATTATTTCTTGCTAAATGTAGTACCTTGTATTTACACCTACTACTCTCCTGTATTTCTCAGATGCTTTGCTCAAATCCTTCAATTCAATTGTAACTCTGAACATATCCTCAAACAAATTTGAAGGCTTTCATAGATTGGAATATTTTGTAAATTTAATTGAAACTATTGGTTATTTCTTCTCATTGCTGATTGAATACACAGAGGAACTGCAATCTCTCTCTTAAAAAGCATGTGATGGAACTCAGATAAGATCCTTGCAGTAAATTATACAATTATACAAATTGCAATTATATACAGAGCTGTAAAGAGGTATTTTGGTATTCAAAGCTCATCTATCCTTACCATTTTCCTTATGGTTTTTCCAACTATAGTCACTGCCTCTTTTTACACCATCTAATTCATTTGCAGCCTCCCTTCCCAGGCAACAGTAACCACAGTATCAAAGGTGGTTCTTAGGTATAGCAGCACCCTCTTGTCACCATTTTTGTGATTGCAAGCATGGACCTCACTCAATGATTCCAAATAACTGAAAGGCAAATTTCTTTCCAGAGACCCAATTCAGTTTTCACAGAATTAACAAAATTTTTGAAGTGTCTAGGATTGTTATAAATACATTTATAAATAAAAGCTGTTATTGCAACATAATGTACAACTTGCTCATTGTTGTTTTCCAATAAGCATTACAATAAGCATTGGAGATTTTTTTAAAGGGTCTAATATCTTTATGATTACAAAACTGGCATAATGAATCCTGAGAACAGGGACATTTTGCTCCCAAATTTGAGACTTCATTTGATACTTAGTATATGAGTCATAATGCTTTGTCTCTGACAGAGAAAGAAACTGGCCAGTGAAGAGAACTATTTCAGAAACCACTACATCACAATGAATTAATATTAATCATTCATTTACAGTTACATCCTGAAAGACAAAAGGGAAAAAATGTCAGAATTAGAAGTCATACAGGGATATTGAAACACACCTCTGATCAGTGCTTTTTCTTAGTTGCATTTACATTCTAAGGGGAAAACATATAAACTGTGTACATAAACTGAATAATAACACTGATTTTAGATCAACTGTTAATATATTTAGTTTTCAGTACTATTCAATCTTTTAGTTCTATTTTCAAAATCTAAAGATCACCATATCTTTAGAGAGGAAAATAGACATGCAAACTAGATTGTCTTAAATGGTAATCACACCTCTTTTCTTTTGTTTTCTTTTTGGTCAACCCATCCGTTTTGATGAAAGTATTTTGAGGGAGTTCTTGATGGAAATGAAATCAGTGAATCATTACAGCATAGCAATGGCTTGAGATGTGCAGGACCTATAGACGGGACTTTGCCTCAAATCTACAGTACAAATTTAAGGGTAAACTATGAAGAAGATTTCCCATTTGTCATAATGTGATATCCAATCATTAATAGAGGCCCTGTCCTTTTGTCTGAAACAACATCTTCCCTGTGAACTTCATATACCTTCATTGCTACCTCTATGTGATGACGTGAACTGTTAATAAGGATACTGTCTTGTTAATTTCATGTGCCATTTTGATCTGTTTAAACCTGGATTAAAACACAGTACTAAAATTTTGCAGTTTGTAGTGCAAAAAAATGCAATAACACTTTCCTTCTCAAAACTGAATGTAAAAATATAGTGTTGAAATTACCAGAGTCAAGGCTTCAAATAAGCTTTCAAGTTGCTATCACAAGCTACAATCCAAAGGCTATGGAGATATTTTCAGCCCTTATATATGTTATTGCTAAAGATAAATGTATTATTAAGTACATGGACAGAAAGCAGCATGGTCATAACACCACAGATACTGACACCTTTCTATCATTTTATAGTTAGGTATTTTGTAGAACAATATTATAGAGAAATAAACTAATTGAAATTATTTCCTTCAGTCCTCCAAAGAATTCTATCTTTCTAAATAAAAATAGTTATCTAAATTTACTTCCATTGTTAAACTACAGTAATTTTAATAGAGATGATAGAATATTTGTATGTAGCTCTATGCAGAATAACTTTCAAGTTGTTAATTCTAAAGCTGAATGTGTGAAAAGTGCATTCAACTCAAACTCTTACTAAAATTCATTCATTCTAAGATTTTTAAAGTTTCATCAACAATCTGTAAGAAATATTTTTCTATTTTTGAAGTGTCTAGGATTAAAAAAATACACAAAAAAAAAATAAAAATCTTCCTTATTACTTAAAAAAAAAAAAAAATTCGGTTAATCCAAACAACATGCAGGACTTTTTCAGGAGGATTCACTGTCCAGATTCTCATCTGGGGAATACAAGATGATTTTAGATGATTTCTAGAGCTGTGGACTCAGACACATAAATTCTGAGAAATATTTCTCATCAAAAAGACAGACTTCATCCAAATTCATCAATTAGAAAAAAAAAAATGGGGTGTCACTGACATTTTATATAAATGTCTTTGAAAAAGCACTCAAAAGGTAATATCAATAATAACAGTAACTCCATGCTTCCTGCTGTCCACAAGCACCCTCCTATGAATCTGAGGCCAAGTTAGTGATTTTTCTACATTATGAACCTGCTGGAAAACTTGCAGAACCACCATTTGAATATTCCAGCTGCTACCCCAGAAAAGAACTATGGTGGCACTTCTTGCATATCCGTTAGCCCTCGCACTTTGGTCTGATTTGGCAGGCTCTGACCATCCTGCCCGTCCTCATGGAGACACCATCCAAAAGACACTGGGCAGAAATGCTGGACTCCTAAAAGGACCTTCACATCACTTCTTCAACAACAGAGCATTTCCAAGCAACCTGCTCACAGACTAAATACAGGATGTCTGTAGGCACAAAGGATCTGGCCTTTAAAACATTCTAGGGGATCATTATGTTCATGTAAACCTAAAACAGAGAGAGTAAAGCCTTAGTATATAGCACCTCATCCTGAAAATGTGCATAACTGAAATCTGCTACTCAGAGCAATTATTTTATTGTCTTTCTTGGCTTGTGCAATCATAAGCATTATTTTCTGGAGAAGCATGAAAAGACAAAACTCTGTAAAGTGTATATGACGGTGTTTAAATGGCAAGTTTACGGTAAATTCTCACAGTCCACACAATACAACACTGTAACTTCTCTGGAATACAACTGCTTTAGATATATTATTTCCCATTCTTTTCCAGCAGGAGAGGAATACTATTGTAGTAATTAAATCTCTGTTTTATCACGTCATCAAATAATGATCCTATCATTTTTTATTTCTGTTATTCATTTCCATAGTAAAGTCAATCAGTGATTTTTCCTCCTCCTTCTCTTTCATGTTAATTTTTCTTTATTTTTATGTTTTTAAGGGCAAATCTAATACAGATTTGAAGTATAGTGGTTTCCGTGAACTATATTAGTCTCTACATTTATTCAATTTACGTATATGAAAAAGGATTGCAGTTGGGTGATAAATACAGCTCTGCTGGGTGGTCGTCCTGATGGCCAACTAATTCACTTCAAACTGAGTAGTTTACCTGCATTCTTTTGTAGATAACTTATTCAACTAATATTGATAAGACACCTGATCGGTTTTTTTTAAAACAAAGTAATTAAAAATAGTTCTTCCAGCAAGTACTAGTTGATGGAAGCTTTAAATATATTTAGAATTAATTATCCATTGGAAAGCATTTTCAGGTTTTCCAAATGATATTTAAATAAAAAAAAAATTTGGAAGCTTGTGTTTTAGCTGTGCTCACTCAGACATTACATTTGTATTTGTAAAGGGGTTGAGGTAAAATAAAAAGTGCTTCAGAACTATTGAACTGAAACTTTCATTTCTTGACTTTTGGGAAATATTTTTTAGTCTTTAATTTAAGGAAAAGCTTTAAAATATCAAAACATCTCTTACAGAAAGAAAATTTCAGTTCAACTCTTTTTATAATACTTAAGAAAACTATTTTTCAAAATACTTATTTAAAAACTACCGTATACATAATAATTTCTATATTTCATAAAAGTCTGAAGTCCTAAATCAACTAAGCTGAATTAGACATGAAAAACAGACATTCCAGAAATTAAAATTAGTATCAAAAAAATGGTGAATGCCATCAAAATCATGCAGCTATTCTTGAGTAGCCTACATAATGATGGAGTTCACTGGAATATATGTCAGAACCAAATGCGGCCCCAGCTTCACAGACTATATATCATGTCTGCATAAGTGCCTCTTTTACTTGAGGATACCTATAAGCAGGTAAAGAGAAGTAAAAAAAAAATATATCTCCAGACCCAAACTACATTTTTCAGTATAAATATGAATATTTTAAATGCAAATGAATATTTTAATGTCAATATGAAAAACGTAAATATGAAATATGAAAATATGTATCTCTTCAGACCATCTCCTTTGTTTCTGTGCCACATGATTAAAAATCACTTTCTCTTACAGTTCCCTGAATTATAAATGTCTTTGCCCTGAACTGACAGAAGAATGGTTTGGAAGAAAAATCTGGCCTTTAGCTTTTTTTTCACTGTATTTTAAATTAAGACACTTTATATGCTATTCCCTTTATCTGATGCATTCACAAGGAACAGCAGAAACAAGGCACACAGATAAGCTTAACTAAATATACGATGGTCAAATAGGCAGAATTCTCACTAATATAATTAATGTGCACAACATTAGTGATTTTATGAGGAGTATCTCTAGAGGCCAGCATCCCAGTTTGTAAGCAATGTACAGACTTAATGGCTGTTGTCTAAAAGACCATTGTGAAGTTCATCCAGTTGAAGACTGTGGATATTTACTGTAAATGGGGAAACTTAAACCAAATCAGAAGTTATGTGCCCAATTACTACTAGCTTACTAAGCTTTCTCATTTCTCTAAATAGACAACAGAATCTATAAACAAATAGGAAAACTCTGTGCTTTTGTTAAAGCTCCTGCAATATTTTTGACAGACACTGATAGGGATTACATTTCAACCAGTTAGCATAAAAACTATGGATTCAAGAAGTCACTGAGGTAACGGTGCAATAGCTGTTTAGCAGCAGGTAAGATTTCTGTAAATAATAATAGTAGTAAAAAAAAAAAACAAACCAACAAAAAAACCACAAGACAAACCCTTCTTGCTCTTTTTTTTTTATTATTATTATTTTTTGTCCAACAGGATGATGATGCACGTGACAGTCAGTTTAGCATTACAGCATATGGAGTGGGACCATGTGTGCAAGCAAAAGATGGAATGACACAAAAGGGGCCAAATAATCCTGTTCAAGCGGTACCAAAAAGCCCTGATGA
The DNA here is from genome assembly GCA_013400415.1 of Scytalopus superciliaris. Classification (NCBI taxonomy): domain Eukaryota; kingdom Metazoa; phylum Chordata; class Aves; order Passeriformes; family Rhinocryptidae; genus Scytalopus; species Scytalopus superciliaris. The sequence continues at coordinate 64,790 of VXBX01002713.1, read as the reverse complement.
GATGAGAAAGGTATTCATTGACCGGGCCAAGAAGATAGACACAATATCCAGAGCGTGTTTCCCATTAGCTTTTCTGATTTTCAACATTTTTTATTGGGTAATTTACAAAATCATCAGGCATGAGGACATTCACCAATAATAAGACTAAGGATCGCAGTACGTAAAGGTCTGGCTGTCACACTCAGCCAGAGACTTTCTGTTAGAAATGTGCATCAGAGGAGTGATTGGAAGAGTTAAAAGCATTGAGGGGGGGAAAGGATCCTGCATGGCCTGCAATGACGTGTTACAGTAGGATGGAAGACGTCCACAGAAGATGTATCTGCTGTTGCAAACTTTCCTTGTCAAGCTAAATAGTAACAACGTTTTCACTGGAACTCGCTCTCTACTGAAGCTTTACTCCCAAGTATTTATACACACTGTTACATAGTGGTATAATTGTACATTACTTTTTGATGGTCCTTAATTTTTTTTTATTCTGGTGTATTTTTAATTTTAAAAATGGTTCCAGAATAGCCTTGGTAAATCCCACAGTATTACAGAATAGATTAGTTTGTAGCCTTTATTTCAATTGTACAATATAATGACAAATTACTGATTGGAGACAACAGTTTAAAGGACTTGATCTAATCTTAAGGACAGTACTGGTGGCTTTGCAATGAACATATTCATCACATTAAAGTCATATAATTTATTCCATGCACTTCATATTACTGTTCCCCTCAAAGTCATATGTTGAAATAATCTCAGACAGCACAAAGTATACATCTAATAGTCTGCCGCTCACATGAGAAATATATTAAAATTTGTAAAGCATTAATACCTGCAAAGGTTTTTTTTTTCTTTGAACTACTTAATCTTTGATAATCAAAACATAATTTTTAATCTGTTATATTTTTAAGAGGTTTTTTTCTTCAATTCTTAAAAGTCTTGTGAAATAGACAAACTACATCAAAATTTTGCAGTACTTCCCTTTGATTCAATGCAAAGAGATTTTGGACCAAAAATAGTGAATTACTTCACTGAAGCATTTAGAGGATGAAGACAGTTATGTTTATGCACATTCATCTGCTACACGTTACATAAATACAGGAAGCTTAATTTATGAATATGCCAAGCTTTCTGACTCATTCCGTGAAGTTTATTGGTATGACTGGTTAAGAAGTACTTCACAAATTTGGAGAAAAATGAAGCTCTTCTAAAACATGAAAAAGGATCTGGATGGTCCTTTACATTTGATGATTTCACATTAATAAATAAGAAATCAACCATTATAACTCTTGGAAAGATTTTCTCTGTTTAGATTTAAATAAGTCATATTAGTTGCTTCTTAGAGTTGTAACACTATAGATCAGTCTTGTCTATGGGAAAACAAGACCATGCTAAATATGGAAATGTATTATTTAGAATTATTAAATACTCTTAAGTCCAGTAGCTGAGGCTGATTGTCATTGAAAAATATTTTCATTTTGAACATGTTTAAAATTTTGGGTTTGTTGTTGCTCAGAATGTGTACACAAAAGTAAAATCAGCTGGAAGCAAACATCTGGTGCACTGCCAAAGGCATGGCACATATGAAGTAACAGTAGCAAAGTAACTCTGCACTGAGGATTATAACACAGCAACCTTGGGTTCAGTTTGGTTTGTTATTGTTTTCCTCCAAGGATTAGTTAGAGAGATTCTAAAATAGTAGCTCTCAGATTTTGTTAAACTGTGCCAGAAACAAGGTGTACAATCCACCTTTATTTTAAAACAATTATTCTTTTATAGTTTTACTTCATTTTTTATCTAAAATTAATTCAATTCACTTAAAATATTTTTTCTTGCTGATATGGTGTCTGCTTTTTGTTGATTTCTTTATGTGCATGTTTCAAAAAATCCCATTCACTTATGAAGGTGCTGACTTGTGTGAAGGGGTATCATGAATTAATGGCTGATATTTCAGCTGGGTTACATTCACCTCTGTCAACATTATCATTAGCTGTATTGTATGAAAATGGGATGTTAATTTGCTTCTGCTATCAGCAACGTCAACTGTATTTTGTTTAAGGGCTGTTTTCCATTACACATAACATTTGGCCTGTCATTCTGCTGCCCTCAGGTGAGTAAAGATGTTCTAATTTGATATAATGCTAACAAGGTATTTCCTGAGCTGGTTTTGCAGGTTTTTTTCCCTGTTACCTTAGCCAAGGTAACAGAAACCTCTGCAGTCCACTAATAATGTGCTTTTCAAAAGAAACCATAACTTAAAATTTAAGTTTCATTTAGATTATTCCTAAATGACTTAGTGTAAAGTCACACGGACGAGAAAGAAAGAAAGGTTATTTGAGATGTTATGAAACTTCAAGGCAAAAATGCCCACCTTCACCCCTGACTGGGGGAAAAGCCCAAAACTGCCAGCAGGCATGCCAGCCCTCTGTACAGAGCTAGAAGCAACTTATCAACAGCTACCGACATCAGCTAAGGTTAGTGTGGGAGTTGATTCTTTTGTAACTGTATAATGAAGCGGCAGAGAATAATATTAAGAAGATGCAAGAATTGAAAGGTACTCTACAATATTCATCAGACTGCAGTATTGATGCTACAGTCCCATGAAAAAGACAGTGGAGAAGTAGAAAAATAATCATCAAAGAAACAATGCCTGATGCAGATGGTATCTAGCAGGGTTTCTCCCACACATATAAAAGAACCCATTAATTAGGCTGAAGTAGATAGCTACCTTACTTTGCTATCACTGGACCAGGGCTCTGCAGTGTACAAGTGCTTAGCAAAGTCACACAAGAAGGATTCTTGTAAGCACAGTCCCTGTATGATAGGCTACTGCAGCTTTGTCCCAAGTCATTATTCACCACAAGGTGCAGACCTTGTACTTCACAGGTTGTGTTTCTGTGATCTCTGTAAACCAGCCCTATACATCAAAAGTAAAATACTGGCACTAAAAGGACACTGTAACACAATGAAAACAGAGGCAGACACTGAAGGAATACCCCAGTAACACAGCTACTAAAGAGCAAGAGAAACGGAACAGGAAGGTACAGAATGAAAAGTGTGGGCTGTGCATAACGTAACAGGGGCTACACAGAAAGTCCAAAGGAGTGCCTGGAATGTCTTGTATGATTGTCTTTTCTTCCTGAACTAAAGAGATGTGGCCAAATCCATGTCAACCCTCATACGGCCAGGACCTTGAGAGAGGATAAGAAAGGTCCCTTTGAGTTGAAGTAGCAATGCTCAGCTACCACAGTACCAAACTCCTGCATAAATTCCAAACAGTCAAGTGCATTTTGTTTTTAAAACTATATTCAAATATCAACACAACTGGAGTTCATGATTAGAGGCATGGCTTTTTTTCTTTTTTTTCTTTCCTCTGTAATGCTGACAAAACTATAGGAGGCTTGAAGGGGAAAGGGAATAAGGAATACTAGTATTTTACTATTTAGAACTCAGCTATTTTAACATCAAAATAAAGCACGCTCTACTTTCAAGGACTTTTGACAGCAAGCGGTGTTATTTAAGCAAGTTGGTCAAATTCAGGAAGGACAGGACATTTAATGATCTTTTCAGCTCAATCATACATTGATTGTCATTGGATTCCTTTTATTATAGTTTGTTCCAAAACCTGCTTTATAAGGAATCATCTGTGATGTGTGAGAGGTGTTTCTGTTTGCTCACTAGACAGACATATTAAGGTGATTTAGATGTGCACTTTATATATAAGAAGTAAGGTATTGCTTCTCCTTTGTGTTTAGTCCCTTACAAAACTGTAGGCTGATAATGTAGATAAAAAATAGAATATAGTAAACTGTACAAAACCTTATATTTTTTAACAGTAGGGAAAAATAAAAAGTCTTCCTTAACCTTAGGGAGGAAAAAAGAAAGGATTATTTTTAGCAATAATTTTCTATTAGATCAAAATAAATTTATTTATACCATTTCCAGCCCAAGCTGACATGGTTGGCTGGAAAATATGTACTTTTCTGTAACTGCTGCTCTCATTTGAGCTATCATAGGAATTAATCTAATCCAACAAAGCAGAATTTGGCCTTAAACTGTGAAACTGCTGAATGAGCTAGTAATGCTTACAGTACCCCTGTGAGGTAATAAAATAACTTTATCCACATCTTGCTGCAATTGTATGGTTATTTAGATGAGAACAATATCAGATCTTCACAAGTCTTTTCCTTTTTGAGACAACAAACAAGAAAAATATAATTCACAAATCAGACTACTTGTTAATATTAAAATGGGTATTCTGTTTTGGCGTGGTTATGGAAAAGGTGTCTTCAGGCAACACACATCACCCAGAGTAATTACTGAAGTACTGTCAGTTTGGAAGGCTTGTGGAGGCAGGTTAGATTGCTAGAAGCAGTGGGTTAGTGCCAGAAAAAATGTTGGCTCATCCTGTATTCTTGACATTCTCAAATATTACTGCACTTCTTCACTTTCATCTTTGTGAAATATGCAACAAACATTTATTATGTTTGTATTTTAATGGATAACAGTGATATTAACAGATGAAATGGACTAAAGTATCTACTGATGTTCCATGAATGTGGAATTGTGAGCCGTATAAAATGAAATTGTGCCATAAGCTTTTCACATAAAGGTTTAACATAGTATACAGTATTTTGTGTGTTAGTGATCCTGACTTTTTAAAGGCTACAGCAAGAAAAAATAACTGATATGATAGTATATTAATAACTTGTCTGTGAGTTTTCAAAATATTATCCTGTGAGTTCTGTCTGATGGAAATTTCATCTCAAAGTACTTCCTTTTTGGTAAAAATATATAAATGTGTTATGCATGGATTTGATTAGATTCCTTTTTATTGTATTACAGTATCATATTGCACTTAAGCTGACATTCTCTGCAGACAGAAATGTCAAAAATGTGAAATTTATGGTGTCACCCATGTCATTGTAGATATTTTGTTCAAAAAAAAATAAACAACTTTTTTTCAGAAACTGTGCAATTATTTTTATGATATTTTAGACAATGCATTTAAAGTCAATGGAGAGACTATCAACACCACTGGAAAAAAGGATTAAACCTCAGCAGTAATTAAGGTGCATTATCATTAAGTATTTCAGGAGTGAAAACTTGAGAGGGAAGGATAGAGTGCCTTCAATTGTTATATGGGCTCCAGTTCTGAGAAAAGCTCATTCTGAAAACTCAGGGAAACTTATCTTGATAAATACCTATTGAAATAAGTGCAACCACTCTATAGTACAACCACTCAATATTCCTGTTGATCTTACTATCAAAAAGGCAAAGAATTTCACGTACAGCAAATTATCCTTATGAAAATTCTATAGAAACATGAGCCCTCCTAAGTACTCCTTGATAGAAAATGCTTCAAGTTAGCACATAAATCCTTTGAGAACAGTCTGAGTTCTGCTAATGTGGTTACAAAAGTGTTAATGCCCTTATAAAGAGCATAGAGAATGGTCATGTCAGGAACAGCCACGTGCCAATGTGACGACATTTAGGCTAGAAATCTTTAGCAGACAGCACAGATGTTTTGCACACCCTGCCTATATATGACAAAGGCAACATCAGTTCACTCCTTTCACACTGACGGGATAAAAACCAAAAACTTTTACATACTCCAAATGATATATTTCCATTTCCTATCACTAATAATTCAGTTTAGCCAGCTTATGGCTTGGAGCTTTATAAAATGGAAATTTCTCAAAAGAACAGTCAAATATAACAAAAGCACCAGTGAAACCTTTGCAGAAATCTTGAGCAAGCCCTCAGAGAGCCCACGAACTGTGATTGGATCTTTGCTACTTATGACAGCTGTTGCTCCAACAGATCTGTAACATTGTGTCTTCCCAAAAGCAAAACATAACTGATACCTCTGACCTTGTTCAGATGTGCTCTCTAGAAACTACTGCAGTAGCAAATGTTTTCATGATGAGGTACAGAGTTCCCAGAGCATGATAACTGCAAGGTGTGCAGCAAGCAATTAAACAAGAAATTAACCAGATAATGTGACCCAAGAGTCATATTAAAAAGAAGTAACAGATCTTAAATAAATCAATATGTGCTTATATAGCATAAATTATGTGGCCATTTCAACACAGAATTCTGGAAAAAACGTATGAAATATCCTTTTTCATGATTACATATATAGCTACCTAAGTATTTTTAAAATACATAATTCTTTTTGAAATTTTAAAAAATATTTAATTTCACATAGTCTGTAAAGTGGATTTTATTTTGTACTATCCTACTCTCAGAATCTGAGAACATTTTTTTTTTTTTTTTTTCTGAATAAGACAAGCTTGTGAATTCAAAACCCTGGACAACAATCATCAGAAGTTACAAATCTAGAATTACAGGGAAATTTTCATTTTATATATAAATCAAACGTTTTAAAAATTTGAATAATATACTTCTAAACATTTCATAAAAAAATATACATTTAATATATATGATGTTTCCTTGTTAAAAAAAAAAATAAATAGAGAAAGAGAGAGATATTTCAACATTCACTTCACAGAGTCACAGAATGTGACCAAATTTACAAAGAGAATGGCAGAGGTTGGAAGGCATCTTGTGCAAAACCCCTGCTCAAGGAGGGCCACTTACAGCCAGCTGCCCAGGACTATGTTCAGATGGCTTTTGAATATCTCCAAGGGTGAAGACTGCTCAGCCTATATGTGCCAGTGCTCAGTCACCCTCAGAGTAAAAAGTTTTTCCTGATATTCAGAGGGAACATCTTGTGTTTTGGTTTGTGCCCTTTGCCTTCAATCTTGTCACTGAGTACCTCTGAAAAGAGCCTGACTGATCTTCTTTACAAACTCCATCCACATTTTTACATAAGTTGATGAAATCCCCCTAAAGTAGACACAATAGTGCAGGTGTGGCTCTACCAGTGCTGACTAGAAGGGAACAATCACCTCCCTCAGCCTGCTGGCAACACTGTTAATGCAGCCAAGTACACCATCAGTCATCTTTGTCGCAAGGGCACATTTGTGGTTCGTGTTTAACCTGGGCTCCACAGGACCCCCAGGTCCTGTTCTGAACACCTTCTTTCTGGCTGGTCATTCCCTAGCGTACGGTGGTGCACGGGACTGTGTTCCCCAGGCACAGGGCTTTGCACTTTGCCTCACAAGAGTGAAAAAACTTTTCTTGTAATGTTAGTCCCTGTTTAAGTGATCTGCATTTAAAACCTCTACTGAGGTAATGAGCTCAGCCTCAAACCCGCTTATGTTTTCATTCCTCTCTTAACAGGCCAAAGAACACACTGACTTGCCTTGAAAACATCAGTGTGTTGCTTTGGATGTGTTTAGTTATTCTCATTAGATACATTCAGTAGGACAGAAGACATTAAAGACATTGTTTGTAAAAGCACATGATACTGCAGCTTGTTTTTCCACCTGAATATGGAGAAGCATTTTACTATGCAAATGACCGCGCACTGGAACAGGTTGCCCAGAGAGGTCGTGGAGTTTCCCTCAGCTGAGACACCCAAGAACCATCTGGACGCAACCATGTGCAATGTGCTCCACGATAACCCTGCTTGAGCAGGGAAGTTGAGCCAGATGACCCACTGTGGTCCCTTCCAACCACACACATCCTGTATGAAGTAGGACTAACCTTATGTAGGTACACTAGCTCAGAGTAAGCCCACACGTTGTTAGAATTAAGATGAACTTATTTCTGAGGATATTGGGCACTTGTCCAAATTTCAATTATACCTGATTGCGTGATACGCGAGTGAGGTTCCCATCCCCATCCATCTCTTTAATTATCGCAAAAGCATCGCCGTGTCTCAGCACAGCACAAGCTGGACCACAAGATGGCGCCCCCTCACACGGATGGAGGGATGCCGTGGGTGGGTCCGTTTTGTTCCCGGAGATAAACCTCAGCAAAATCCATTCTCCCTGACAACACTCCACGCAGTGGCAGTCATTACTTAAGAAGGAAATTTATAAAGCGTAACTACTACTCATGCTACAAATCATACTTCGTTTAGAAAGTGGTACAAGCGTTTTGAGGTGATGCTGCCTTAGAAACAAAAATTAAGGTTATGTCATTGGAGTAGATTCCTCATGGTAAGGATGCCTTCAGCATACAGGTACAGCTACAGGTGAAAATATACAAACAGTTATTAGCTATGCACAACAGCCATTCCACTCGTTAACAATATGTGTGCTGTCATGCTGTAATAAAGGCAAAGAAGTATTAGAAGGCTTCAGGGTCACCTAATTGTAGTCTTTGAGTACCTGAAGGAATCTTCAAGAAAGATGGAGAGAGACTTTTTACATAGGAATGTAGAAATAGGACAAGGGGGAATGGCTTCAAACTGAAAGAGAGTAGGTTTAAATCAGATATTAGGAAGAAATTCTTCCCTGTGAGTGTACTGAGGTGCTGGAACAGGTTGCCCGGAGCAGCTAGGGATGCCTCATCCCAGGAAGCGTTCAAGGCCATGTTGAATGGAGCTTTGAGCAATCTGGTCTAGTGGAAGGTGTCCTTGCCCATGGCAAGGGGTTGGAATTAGATATTTAATTCCCTTCTAACCCAAGCCATACTATGATTCTATGATATACAGGTTTTCACTGAGGAATAGGTCACTTCCTGTTATATCTAAGATGAGGTTAGCCCATACACTTCAGCAGTGCAAACAATGTATATGTGTATCTCATGATCTTGTGATCATTTGTTGTATCACCAGCCTCTTGCTTTCTTAGCAGACTTCACCCTTTACACATTCACTAAACAAATAGAGAAACAGCAGTAAGAACACCTTGAACTTTGATCTGAAATGATACTGAGAGTATTATAAATAGATACTACAGAACAGTTGCAGACTAGAATAGATACTACAGTGTATCACTGACACCCATGTACTGTTAATCCTTAATTTCTCAAGAGACTACAACATACAGTCTCTTTCAGGATTTAGGGGCTAGTTAAATAGAACAATGATGAACACTATCAAATTTTAATTTAGTAGTAGTTAATAAATTGTCTCCTAAAAGTTAAAGAATTATATTTTTAAGGTTCACAGTAGTATTTACAACTTAAAGATCACTTAATTATCATGATTGTTATGCTCTTTTCCCCACAGGTTTTGCAAGCTCTTCTCTGTGTTAACGTTCCTGAATTACTTTTATGTAACAACCAACTGCTTTATATTTAACTGCATTATCAATAAAAGAAGGTCAGTAAAAATAAGACAAGAAGACCATATCTCACTTCAACAGTAAACCTTTCAATTGTACACAGTTGTGGTCAGAGTAATACAGAAACAATTTTATACCAATACAGTTTTGAAAAAATAAATTTAAAAGCACTTTCAAAGGTATTGTATTCCCTTTTAAGTAACCTCAGATTTAATTAAGGTTTCTAAGTACCAAAAAACATCATGACATTTATTATTTGAAATATATAAGACCATGTAATTTTTTGAAGAGTTTTGAAACAGTAGCAAAGCAGCTTCTAGGTGAGGGAACAGTGAAAAGGTACTACTGGTTGTGGCAGTAATTCAATGTTCAGGTAAAGTCCTGATTAGGTAAGAAGGACCCTTTCTGAGAGCTCCTTACATACTGACCTGAGTTGATTTCAGTTCTGCATTAATTCTTCTATTTTTTAATGACGTCTCCAGGATGCTGCTTTAATTTTAAAAGCAGTACATTCCAACACCACTGTATGACAAAGAGCAAGTGTATTGAACTGGTTCATTATCCCTGCTCACCTTCTAATTATTTCTCCCCTGTGACTAGCATTGACATTTCCCACAGCTGCTGCAGTTGTAGAACAGTTGTCTTTCAGATTATTAAACCTTGAATACTTGAATCTTAGCTGTAGTGGCCATGCTTGTAAGAGACAGTATGGACCCAGATTAACATGAAAATCCCCAAGCAACCTGTTGGAATAAGAGTTATAAGAAAATTCAAGTACTTAGATTCCTTCCTAATCTCTTTCCTTCCTCTACCACCTAAATCTGGAAAAAGTTCAAGCTTGGTNAGGCTGAACAGACCAAGTGACCTCATCCACTCCTCATACAGCTTCCCCTCAAGGCCCTTCACCATCTTCATTGCCCTCCTTTGGACAGTCTCTAATATCTTTCTTATATTACAGTGCCCAAAACTGCCCACAATATCCAAGGTGAGGGCACCCCAGTGCAGAGCAGAGCGGGACAATCCCCTCCCTCACCCGGCTGGTGATGCTTTCCTGATGCCCCCAGGACAGGGTTGGCCCTCCTGGCTGCCAGGGCACTGCTCACTCAGATTCAACTTGCCATCAACCAGGTCCCTTTCCACGGCACTGCTTTCCAGCATCTCATTCCCCAGTCTGTCTGTACATACAGAGTTGTCACATCCCAGGTGCAGAATCTGTCATTTTCCCTTGTTGAACTTCATGTGGTTGGTGATTGCCTAGCCCTCTTATTTGCTGAGGTCTCTCTGCAGAGCCTCCCTGCCTTCCAGGGAGTCTCCTCATAGTTTTATGTCACCTGAAAACATGCTCAGTATCCCTTCCAGTCCTGTGTCCAAGTCATTTATGAAGATGTTTATTAGCTGATTCAAGTTGTTTAAAATCTTCTAGAAGTGCCTTATTCATTACACATTTTGAAAGTATCAAACCTATGTCTAAATCCCATCAGAATTTATTGAGTTTATTTATTTCTTCTTTCCCTGTTTTCACATAAAGGATAAAGTTCTTTTAGGATGCCAAATGGACAATTACTGTAAACATTGAAAATCCTATACACTCTCTTTCCCTGTCCAGCCTCATAATCTATCTTGAACCTGTACTAGTTCTCATACAACCATATCCCATTCTCTAATACTTATGAGATATTTACAGGGTAGTTCCACAGCACAGTTAGTATTAAATCATCTGTGAATTTTACAAGATTATTTAACCTTTACGAAATTAAAGCAGAATATTCTACTTGTAACAACCAGAGCAACATACCCTGACTCTCTTGGCATGCACAAAACCAGCCAAAATAAAATACACTTTCTACAGTATATGACCAGGCTACCTTATCACTCTGAGCTGTCTACTGGGAGAAAAACCTCTTAATATCACCTCTGAGTGGGAAAATCATGGAGGATATTAAAACCTTATGAATGTTACAAACTATGCAGCCCCACCCAGTTTAGCCAATATGTCTCCCTTGAAAGATAGAATCCAAATTGCATAGTCAACAGTCTAAATCAATGAGTGACAGAGGTCATTCTGTAGTTGCAATTTTCTGAACTCAATATTCTTGAGAGTTTTAGTGGCTGGAGTTTCTGTGGATCTAGTTTGAACAAGAATTTGCTGTCAAGCCTGTTTAGGTAGTTCCAGATAGCCCTGTTTTCTGGACCTGAAGTCACTGGAAAAATGTGTAAGGAAATTGGATAAGGATGGCCTACCTGCAAATAAAAGTCATTGGCTATATATATTCTAGTAGCTGGAAGTATAATTATTACTTTTTGAAAAGAAATCAAATCATTATCTTTGATATAATCTTTCTGAAAAACCCTTTTGCTTCAGACCTCAAACAAATGTTCTGAAATCCGGGAGTTAAGGAAATTATGAGTCCTTTCCAGTGTTTAATTGTTGTGTGCCTGCAAGTTAATGAGCTATTTAAAGAATATTCTATTCATAAAGTGCAGCAGAATCGAAGCTGAACTTGAATATCTGAACCAAGCTTGAACATCTGTAAAATATGCTTGCCATCTTGCCTCTCTGAATTCCACTGCCATCAGTTCTAGGTCTGTCTTAGGCAGAAATATTTCTGCAGACATCAAGAGTGTCTGGTTTCAAATACACTATAATATCTTAAATAGTAAAATAAACATGGAAAATATTATCAGAAATAGCAAGATAGTAATTATGCAACATCAAGAAACACTATTAAAAAAATCCTTTTCATTATACAACTGCTTGACACTTCTTTTATTCTCCAATCTCTTTTTGTTGGTTGTTTTGTTGGTTGTTTTGTTTTGGGTTTGGGGTTTTTTGTTTTGGTTTTTTTTGTTTGTTTTGGTTTTTTGTTTGGTTTCGGTTTTGTTTGTTTGTTTGTTTTGGGGTGGGTTTTTTGGGTGGTTGTTTTTTTGGGTTTTTTTGGGGTTTTTTTGGGGGGTTTTTTTGTTTGTTTGTTTGTTTGTTTTTTGTTTTTTTAATTTTAGGAATAAAAGCCTATGAAAACAGACTAAATACTTTTGATTGTGCTGTTTATCTCCAGACAATTAATAGTTAGCACTGAAATCATAACAAGGAAAGCAACACTGAAATCACTTAGCTTTAGACAATATATTTGAGTTGAGATCTAGAAAATGGTCACTTTTTGTCTTTTTATTTATCATGTTTTAAAGAAGCTCCATAATTCTTAGCAGTGATTAATGTCTTTGTTAATTTCCCACTTGAAAGTCTGAACTGAAATTTTCTCTGTCTATATTTTGAATCCAGCAGAAGACAACAGCTCTTGCCTTTCCCTGGACAGTAATCTTAATTAAAATAAATCTGCATGAAATCCCTTGTGCAAAGAAGTGAGCTCCTTCAGAATCTGGCTATCCCTTTCAAACCGATATGCCAATGAATAGAGATATCTTTGGCACTGCTCAAAGTACAAACACGTAAACTGACTCACTAGAGTTTCTATGCTGACAGAAACTTATCTTTGATCATCACAAAGAGGGGAGAAACTTGCATAGGTGACAAAACAGATTTTACCCATGTTTTACCTGCTGAAGAATCACGCTTGGATATTGCTGCTCTTTTTTAGAAAAAAAAAAAATTGCAAAACCTTGGAGACCTCCTTTCAGTCAGCTCTTTTATAGCCTGTTCCTTCGTTATAGGTATGAGAATTCTAGCCATTTAACTACATTCATACACTATCCCTAAGATTATCTAGACTGGAAAAAAAAAGACAAATTTGGCAGATTTATCACTTCATAGATGAATGTGGAAATAAGACAGACTGTTACTGTATGTCTCTTGAGAAATCAGTTGATTCAGAAGGGGAAAAGTGTAGGAGAATAATGTATAGGTAGATTTTCAATCCCTTTGTCTATACAAATAAATCCATAGAAGGTAAATATTCTTGAGCACTTAACTTGAAACCTAATCCAAGCAGCCAGATTCCATGGCTGCATCTACAGAGTTCTGGAAGTAGCAGAATCAAAACAAACACTTGTGTTTACTCTGTTCTGAAATAATGTAATGGAAGTCACTTCTCACTTGTGGAAAAGGACAATCTAAGATGCAAAGATTACTATTATTTACAGATTGATCAAAAAGCTCTGACCTGAATCCTTTCATATGCACCCATCACAATAACTCTATGAATCTTCAGCATGTTTTACAGAAAAACATCAGTTAGCTGCAAAAGGGAAAGAACAAAATTATCTTTCCTGTTCTGCAAGATGACTTCCATCAAATGACTGGAATTGTGAAGGGGCAAAAGAGGATAACTTGAATCCATTCCCATCACAAAAGATACCTTTATTGGTAATAGATTTAGGGCAACTCCCACATTGTAGATGCTAAACAAATGTGTTAAGTGTCTTCAAGTCTTGATGCCCATTGCTTATTTTCCCTATTTCATATTAACTTCATAATAGTGATGGTAGGTACATACTCAATCTTCATAGGACCCATATTGCCCAAACTATCACAATATCAATAGTTACAACCTCATTTCAAAAGTCAAGAGGACTGAGCTATTTTGAGAGGTTCCAAGCAGGAATCTTTGTTTTTTGCAGTAACTATACCTTCCCTGACCTACTCAGTCAGGCAAGAACCTGTATCTTGCAGAACATTTACAGTCCAAGTAGTCAGTACAGAACTGAGATCTCTTTCATTTTTATCACCCATGGAGTGGGGCTTTTTCTACCCCAGCTCAGCTCCCTCCATCAAATGCTCTTTTACCAAATACCCAGGTCCCCTGCATGTTTTGCTGGCAAGAAGGAATAACTATATCAAGCTAATGTAGGGTTCCTCACACAACTGCTGGAGTAAACTGGTCATGCACAAAACACCACCAGATACCCTGGAAGAAGAACCAGGAAGAGAAAGCAGGAATACAGTGGAATGAACAGTGAGGCTACAATGAGCCAGACTGTACTGCATAGGCAGACACAGATCACTGCTGTAACATACAGAAATACTGTGAGAAACCAAATCCTCTGAACAATTTCTGACAATAAAATTTTATAGATTTCATCCTGCTCTTAACACTTACACACACACACACACACAGAGCTACTAGCTGGTTTAAGTTCCCTGGTGAACTAAGGCACACATGGAGAGTTAATATTGCTTATGAAACAGATCTGTCTAAATAATTGTTTTTTCTATAGCTGTGCAAAACAAAATTTGAACAAAAATTCACCCTGTTGGTTGTTTACTTTTAATCAAATTAAAATTCTATTTAATGTGAAGTTAACCATTTTATTGGAAATATATGTAAGTGATAAATAAAATACATTGAGTAAAATTCTAAATTATCATTATTTTCAGATTTTTTTTCTAGAGAGCTGGCCCTGGCTGGATGCCAGATGCCTGGTACTCTCCTCCCCAGCTGGACAGGGGAGAGAAAATATAACAAAATCTTTGTGGGTCAAGATAAGGACAGGGAGAGATCACTCAATAGTTACCATAATGAGCAAATCAGACTTCACCTTGGGGAAATAAAATCAGAGTTGGATAATGAGAAATAAAACCAAATCTTGTAAACACATCCCCCCTACTCATCCCTTTTTCCCAGGCTCAACTTCACTCCTGATTTTCTCTACCTCGTCCCCCTTGGTGGCATAGGGGGATCAGGAATGGGGGTCGTGATCAGTCCATCACATGCTGTCTCTGTTGCTCCTTCCTCCTCAGGAAGAGTCCTCCCACTCTTCACCTCCTCCCATGTGGAGTCACTTCCATGGGAGACAGTTCTCCACTATTTTCTCCAACATGAGTCCTTCCCACAGGCTGTAGTCTTTTACAATTTGATCCAGCATGGGTTCATTCCACAGAGTGCAGTCCTTCAGGAACAGATTTCTCCAGTGTGAGTCCCCTGCTGGATCACAGGTCCTGCCATCAAACCTGATCCAGCATGGGCTCCCCTCACCAAGGGTTCAGATCCTGCTGGATGAGCCTGCTGTGGGCCTCCCCCAAGGTCACAACCTCCTTCAGGGACACCCACCTGCTCCAGTGGGGGTTCCTCTGCTGGCTGTTGGTGGATCTCTGATCCACCGTGGACCTCTGTGGGCTGCAGGGGAACAGTCTGCTTCACCATGGCCTTCACCACGGGCTGCAAGAGAATCTCTGCTCTGGTGCTTGGAGCACCTCCACTCCCTCCTTCTTTACTGACCTCAGTGTCTGCAGGGCTGTTTGCTCTCACATACTCACACTCCACTCTCTCACTGCAGCTACACATGGGTTTTTTTCCCCCCTTCCTAACTATGTTATCCCAAAAGAACTATCAGGGTTGCTCATGGGCTCAGCCTTGGCCAGTGTCAGGTCTGTCTTGGAGCTGGCTGACATTGGCTTTATCAGACAGCAGAAGCTTTTGTCTGCTTCTCACAGAAGCTACTCCTGTAGCCCTCTGCTACCAAAACCTTGCTACTCACATCCAGTGCAATTATACATCTGGAATACTCCTTAATTAAATGTTTCAGTTAAGGAAAAAATGTTGAATAGTATTTATATGATTCAACTTTATATGTTCATTCACTGTACTTAAAATGTGCATTGTAAGTAAACATAAAATCATAGACGTAACAGGGTTTTCTGTTTAGGATAGAGTCAGATGTGAATGTCTGGGCAGACACTTGTTAAACCTGTTTTTAAACAACTTACATAATTTCAACTTCACAGTTCCTCAGGGCTTTATTCCAGTACTTCATTATTCTTACTCAGAATTACTTTTTTTCTAAATGTCTAATATAACTCCTCTTTTTTTTGCAATTTAAGGCTATTATTTCTCATTCCATCTACAGTAAACAAGGAAACCACTATTCCTTCCCTGTTTGCTAATGACTTATTTACCACATTCCTTCTCCACACCATATTCCTTTATTATTCTCTTTTCTAAGGAAAAAAAAAATCAGTGAATTTATTCTTTCCTTGTAGATCACGGTTTCCAGAGTTAAAATCACTGTTACTTCTCTGCTCTACATGCATTTCAGCCTGTCTTGGAGAGGAAAACACAGAACTGAACAAAGTATTTTAACTGAAGCCTTGCTAGAGCAGCTCAGAGAAGAGGGATTGCGTTGCATGTGTTGTATATAGGGTTCTGTTTATATGTTTTCCTTTTCATGGCAACATGCCTCTGCTGATTCACGTTCAGCATGTGAGCCATACTAATCCATAGATTCCCTTTTGTGCACAAATACTAATTACTTTGCTTACTTTGCTCACTTGAGCAAAATAGTTCTCTCACTTCTTGTGTGAATGACATGAAAACAATGTAATTTGAACCTTTTCCAAGGAACAGAAGGGCCCTTTTAAAATTCCTTCCTCAGCTTCACAAGACTTTTCAAAATGTTTTAAGACTGTCTGTGTTGGTAGACCTGTTCCCATCACTCAATAACAATAAAGTTTCCCTGTCATAGTTACATATTATTCACATGCTGTAATAAGAGTGCTATCAAGGAAGAAATCATGAAAATTTTGAGTAAAGATTCATCTGATGCCATTTCTTGCTTTTAGAAAATTAATTTACATGAGAAATACCAAGCAAGAAGATAAATGAAAGTTTTATTAAAGAAAATAATGACTTGTGTGAATTAATTGTGGAGTTTCTATGTTCTGTTACTACTGCCAAACCAATTATGCAATTTCTCAGGAATGACAGCTCAAGGTCAAGGTAAAACCAAACTAATAGACTCACGGAAACAATACCATTGCAATTGACATTATACAGACACTGAGAGTAACACCATGTTACTCAAAGCATATTCACCTTTCCCTGAGTGTATCCTTTGGCTTTGCTCTGGCTCAACAGCTAAATGTACAGCGTTTCATTTCTAGTTTTACAACTATTAATGAATTAAAACCAGTTCCTGAAGAATGCCCTCCAAACATCAAATGATAGGCAACTTGTTCATACATTAGATTTACCTCTATTAGCATAAATATTTTGAAACCTTTTGGTATCAAAATTATGTACACTGAGAATTCTCAATTTAAGACTTTTCACCTATTCATAACTTGGGATAATTTCTCTTGGAGGCAGTTCCCTGGTAAAAGCTAAGATGTCATTAAATAAGGGATTTCTCCTAAGAATATGGAGCTTCTTAAGCTGGTTTTATGCATTTCTGAGGCCACAGTTAGCAAACTCAGTGAAACTTGCTCTCTTACACAGTCTCGGTGGATAGCATCAATTTAGCAGGTTAAGAGCTACCTTACAAGCACCCTACAAGAAGAGAGAATTTACTCCCACCATAAAATATTTTGGTAACAATCTATACAAATGATTACACAAAAGTATTATTTGTGGCTAGTAATGATGAGACAGGTTCATATAAATAAATGAAATTTTGGATTTTTAGAACACTAGGAAACTTGCCATCATTGGATAAATGTAACATTGGTACTATCACATCTTATAAAGGAAAAAATAGAAAAGTCCCATTTCCAATAAGCAGTTGAGATGTTCTAGCTCATGTTCATGAATATTTAGATGTAGTCTCCAGGAGAACTCACTGTAAATTAACCTAATTAACTCAAATGCCATGACCTACTGCAAACTGACAATAAAGCTTTTATGGATTTTTGGGATAACTTTCATTCCTTTGAGGGTATTGATGGTCAGAGTACAAACCGGTCTCACAGCCTGTGTTGCCCAGCATCTCTCCACCCTTTTGTTGATCAGAGTGGTTTCTATTGCCCTGAAGCTTTTCCCAGGGAGGCTGGAGAATAAGCCATGCATGGCTTTTTAAATGTCATATCCTCATCTGCACAGCACTGGTTTATTCCCAAGATATTTTGGGTTTCCCTGTCAGGGAACCTTTACATTTTCTCTAAATGAGTTTCAGCCATTTGCTAGTAAGGGAAGAAAATATAATAACTTTCTATCATTCTTTGACCACAGTCCCAACAGTTATATTGATGCTATCCCAAAAAGGCAGTGTCATTTACACAAAGACAGCTGGATCTGCTGAGAAGAGAAGCCTTTGCAGAAGGTGAATTCGTTATTCTGTGGGATTGTTATGGAAAACTGTGGTTAAAGTTGTCTTTTACTGCTCTTAGAGAATATGTATGTAATTTTTTTGAGATTTTATATAGTTGTCATAATCTAAATTGTAATAAAATGTGGCAAAACAATTTAATATCCTTACAATTGGGTTTCAGATATTTCCAAGAGCACACCCATACCTAGTTTCCCTCTCTATTGCTAAGGACAATGTGTTCAGATTCAGTACTTATTTTTAAAAGAACATTTTCTATGAAACTGCCAAACTTTTCAGCATGTCAAGAATTATTAAACATGATTGCCAGTTATTTCAGAGAGCACATGGGGGAAAGAACCCTAGACACCCTTCCAAAATCCAGAAATGTCATCAAATCCAAATCCTTTCTTTGATGTAATTTCAAACATCTGGAAAAACATTAATAGCCCAATGCTAAGGATTTCCCTTAAATCATTAAAGAAACAAAGAAGATAACAGACCCGATTCTTACTGAGTTTTGTCTCATATAGTAAAATGTTTGCACAAGAAGATACTAATTTTGAAATTGAGAGGGAGAGCAGTGAAGTATTTATCAAAAGCAAGCTCTTTGATGTAAACTGGAGACTGATTTGACATCAATTGGCTCAGATCCACTGTGGAAAATTTCTCCTCTTTGGCACTTTCTAAAGAAAAGATATTAAGTATCTGTTGGTGAAGGTGAATTGTCCTTTTGCATCTCTGATTTCTAAGTGAGAGAGGGTGTAGGGAACAGAGACACCTACGAGGAGTGGAAAAATACATCCCTGGAACGGAGATCTTCACCACAGAAACCATTCCAGGACCAAGGAAGCAGAGAACTGTTTACCTCTCGTGTTTAATAGTAATAAGTGCAGCCCACCGACAGCGGCCACGTGGTCTGCTGGGACTCTGCCAAGCTTCCCTGCTCCCCTGAGAGCAGCTCCGCCCTTCCCCTAACCCTATTGGCCGCCTCCCCCATCCTTCCCCAGCCTTCCCCCAATCCCTGGTTCCTGCTGGGTATGGATCCTCCCCCTCTCCCATTGGCTACCCGGGCCCCCAAACCACTCCCCTACACCCGGAACTTTATCCAATGATAGCTCTCCTCCCTGGACCCGCCCCAGGGCTTTAAAACCCCCGGGACGGCTTGAATAAACCCTCTTTGCATGTATCACCAAAGCTCGGATACGTTGTGTCTTTTCTGAGGCTCCTGGAGCCTGCAGGCACCCCGCAAGGCTTCAGGGCAAAGAGCACCCCCCCTCCAAGTCTGACAAGAGGGAACATGAGATTTTGTGCCCTGTGGGAAACAAAGTAGCAATGAGTAATATATTGACAATATCAACATATGAAGAAAAGTAATTTGTTTTCTTCACCTTTATTTTTCTGGTAAGGTTCTTGTCTTGTGGTTCATACTTAATGGCTTCCATGGATTACTAAATATATTAAGTCAAATAATTCTATTTCAGTAATGCTATGCCTGTGGTGCAGAAAGAGATGGTTTCTGTTGAAACAGGAATTCAGTCAAAATTCATTGTATAACAAAGTAAGAAGAATTTCCATGCCTTTTTTCAGTTGGTTTGTTTGTTTGCTAATTTTCCCTAGAATCCTGGTATTATTGTTTTTACCCATAACTCATCCAAGAGGTCCTGTAATCCTGAGTGCTCTTTTCCACGCTTGTAATGGTGGAAATTACTACAAAAATACAAGGTAATATAAAAGAAGTGCCGGTTACAACCACAGTTATGTCTGACAAAAATTCTTTAGCTAAAGAACTGTGAGAGTATTGCTCTGAGAAAACTTCTCTGAGGATAGGAAACAAAATAACTCTCTGGAAATTAATTATATCTTTATGGAGGTTTCCTTTGGGCATTTTGTTTTGTTTAGATTTGGGTTTTTGTTTAGTTTGGTTTGGGGGTTTTTTTTGGGGGGCAGGGGATTGTTTTCTGGTCTTATAAGTCATAAATAAAAGGAGACAGTGAAAAGGGAAAAAAACACACCTGGCTGGATTTTACACATAAGGATGGAGCCTCAATAAAATACATTACATTGAACATGGAAATTCCCTGGGTGGTTCTGCAACCCTCTCACACCAGAACCATTATCAATCCTAGGCATACACATTCCTGGCCACAAAAAGCCCTTTCCAAGAAGTAGATGCAGTTGATTAAGTTACATTTAACAGCTACTGCTCAGTCAACCCTTTGACTACTTAGAAGCACAAGGCACAATGCCAGATCATTACCAGTACACATGATCTGTCACAGCAGGTTCTGCAACTCTTCAATACTGTGTGACTTAAAATTCATTTTCACAGTTTGCAAACACAGCTGTTTGGAAATATGTAAAACGGTTTCCATAAACTTGTCAATGATCTTGTATACTAGAGAAAAAGGAGGAACCAATTTTCATTCAATAGTATAACACAGAAAGTCTTCAAATTATGCTGTAAACTGAAAGCTGGTCAGCTTGAAATGCCCAGAAAAAAGGACTTAAAGATGGCTACAGAATGTCAGTAAACTGTCATGTGTTGCAGGTGAGAAAAAGGTGAAAGGAATTATAAGAAACAGATACACTTTTATTAGGAAAAGTTCCAATTCAACAGTCCTGCAGCTGTTGTAAAAGCATATGTTCAAACACCTAAGGCATATCCAGAGCAGAACTACTTGGATTACAAGAAGGATATGAAATTTGGTTTTCACATGAGAAAGCTTGAAGAACTTAATTTTTTTAATCTGGTAATAGAAACAGCAAGGATATAGGACTGATTTCCAGAAACTGAGCATATCCTTATAATCCTGATAAGGGATAAACACCAAGAACAAAAAAGAACTCCTCTAAGCTAAGAAAAAATGTCAGGGGAAAAAACGAGATAATAAAATTAGTCATTAGTGTTTTAGACTTTCTTCTTATAGATGAAGAGGATGTAGAGCATTCAGGATTTGGAAGAGACTTCTAGTAAAAGCAGTAGGGATAAAAGCTTTCAAATAGGGAACTTTGAAGGAGCATAATTTGATTGCCTACAGAGAACAGGATTTCTCTCATTGACTAATGTCCTTCTAGTCCATTGTTTCCATTACTGTGCAAACATGTATGTGTGCATGTGCATGCACACATATGTATATGTAAATAAAATTTCCAGTACATAGAAACTACATGTTATTGTTTAATGCATTTTACCCATGACGGTGTGTAGTATTTGATCTAACTGTATACATGTGAACAGTAAACAGAGATATGTGAAAGGTTGGCTAGGAATTAAATGTCATAACCTCTTGCCACTGCAAAGCAAAATATGTACTTTGGGTGTAGAGCCCTGAGTCAATGTTTTTATTGACATTAAATTGTTATACAATATTTTTATTTTAGATAAACACCGCAAAGCAAGAACAAATAGATTTTTTCCAGGAACTAGTTAGGATCTAGTGTACCTTGGTATACCCTGAAAAACAGTGTATAATTTAGGAGTGACTCATTAGGGCACCAGCTTTGGAGGATATGTTCAATTCCTGCTCTATCATGGACTTACAATTAGTCAGAAGAAAGCCAAGTGGGGCCTATTTTTACTATTGTTAGTTCAATAACAGTGTTGATGGAATTACTGAAATCAGTGCTAACTCGCTTACTGCACTGAGTGCAGCATAGTCTTCAACATGGTGTGATAAAAATTAAGTCAGTCCAGCAACACACGGAGAGAGGTGATCTCATTCCTTCCAGCCTCCTCCCTGATGCCCAGATACACAGACCTGCCCTCTCCCTAATACCAGCTCTGAGGTTGCCCCTCAAAAATTTAATTCAGCTCACTAAACTCATTATTTATGTTTTACCAATAAAAATAGGGAAGGAACAGTCGATTCTAGATGCCGAAAGTCAGCACCATGAGAAACAAGGCTATGTTTTTTAGTACAAAATATTCTTCAGTTGGTTCAGTCATCTGAAACTGCATTCACAGTCTTCAAAAGGAATGAAAAACTCTGTTTCTCAAAAGAAATAGCACCATTTTCACGAATATCTTTTAGGTAATCATTCTGCTAAAACATTGAGAAACAGTAAGAAGACAATTTGCCCAAGATTATACAAAAAATGCACAGCTTTTAATTCAGTATTAATCTTTGGATCTAAATTTCTTCTGGATAGGTAAAAATGTGCATGTATTCATGAGTGTATTGTATATATACAAATAAAGAAGAATCAAGATGCCCATTTCATGTTTCAAAACTCATTATTAAAATTTATAGCCAAAAATACCTGTGGCCTTGATGATTACAATATTATCCATAATAGCAACCCAACTTAACTACCAAAAGAAGCGATAGCGTTTGTTCCATAGTACTGAAGGGTTTCTTGGCTATTTCTAAAGGAGAGAAAAAAATTATGGTATTTCTTGAATCAGCTGATAAAGACCCTACTCAAGGCCTTTCTCAGGCTAACAATCTGTCAGGCTCAGTTTCTGAAGCAGCTTTCTTCAAATTGAACTGGGTTAGTTTGAACAACTAGACAGTGACTGGTACATTTTGACTGAAATGATCCCAGGAATGAATATGCAAATAGTTCAGCCAGCGGAGCTGATGGGTGATCTCTGGCAAGACTTCATAATATACATCGAGGTTTGAACAATTCTAGCCAGCCAACTTCTTTTCTGATGCGGAGCAGTACCTCAAGCCTCTCATGATAGGCAAATGGCTCACTATCACAGAATCACAGAATCCCAGAATATGCCAAGTTGGAAGAGACCAACAAGGATCATCGAGTCCAACTCCTGGCCTTGCACAGGACCAGCCCCAAGAGTCACACCATATGCCTCAGAGTATCATCCAAACACTGCTTGAACTCTGTCAAGCTTGGTGCTGTGACCACTTCCCTGGGGAGCCTGTTCCAGTGCCCAACCACCCTCTGGGTGAAGAACCTCTTTCTAATATCCAGCCTAAACCACAACATCAGGCCATTCCCTCAGATTCTGTCACTGGCCACCACAGAGAAGAAATGAGTGCCTGCCCTTCCTCCTCCCCTCATGAGGAAATTCTAGATTGCAGTGAGGTCTCCCCTCAGTCTCCTTTTCTCCAGGCTGAACAGACCAAGTGACCTCAGTTGCTGCTCATATAGTTTCCCCTTAAAGCCCTTCACCATCTTTGTTACTGTCCTTTTGATAGTCTCTAATACTTTAGTATCTTTCTTATATTGTAGCACCCAAAACTGCCCACAATATCCAAGGTGAGACAGCCCCAGTGCAGAGCAGAGTGGGACAATCCCCTCCCTCACCCAGCTGGTGATGCTGTGCCTGATGCCCCCAGGACAGCGTTGGCCCTCCTGGCTGCCAGGGCACTGCTCACTCACATTCAACTTGTCATCGACCAGGACCCCCAGGTCCTTTGCCATGGCACTGCTTTCCAGCATCTCATTACACAGTCTGTCTGTACATCCAAGGTTGCCCCGTCCCATGTACAGAATCTGTCACTTTCCCTTGTTGAACTTCATATGGTTGGTGATTGCCCCATCCTCTAATTCATCTCTCTGCAGGGCCTCCCTGCCTTTGAGGGAGTCAACAGCTCCTCCCAGTTTTGTGTCATCTGCAAACTTGCTCCCTATCCCTTCCAGTCCTGCATCCAAGTCATTTATGAAGACGTTGAAGAGCACAGGGCCTAAGATGGAGTCATGTGGAACCCCACTAGTGACAGGTCACCAGTCTGATGTTACCCCACTCACTGTAATCCTTTGTGCTCGATCCATGAGCACTTCCAGCACACCGAGGTAGTTAAACCTGAGTTATTCCATCACTGCAAAGCAGAATCTGGAAATCATCAATAAAAAGCTGGTGTTGTTCTACACTACATTCTCCAATTTTTACTTGTATTGAATTTGTTTACAGATACAATGTCCTTTCTACAGCACTGATAACCACATTATCTAACAGCTCCATTTGCATTTTTATAGTATTTCTTTGGGGCAGGGGGTGGGGAGGTGGAGAGAGGAGGAGGAGAGAAGATTTTTTCTTTTCTATATATGAACATAGAATTTATTAATAAATACCAAAAGAAATAGTTTTAAAATTTCCAAATGGAAAAAAAATTCAACAAACGACCTTACACTGAGCTAATGGCAGCATCAGGTTCCACACTTAAGTTCTGAAGTGATGCAATGATAACAGAAGAAACATGGGATACATGTATTGTTTTACTTTACTGCCTTCATCCAACCTTTCTATGCTCAGTGGTATTAGCAAGAGCAGTGCAACATGCTCTCAGCCACTCCAATAGAAAACCCAGGAACACACAGGCAGTGGAAAAAACCTTCCCTTCTCTTCCTAATAACTCAACAGCTGTTTACCATGCATTTGAATAACACTCTTTTTCAAAGCAACATGATAAATTTGTGCTGATTTATTACCATTTTTTTCTATCTGTTAGAACAAATCCTACAACATACTATGCATATACAGCTCTGCATGACTTTATGCAAAAGCAATTTCACTGATTTCCTTCTCCAGTTTTCCTTTTTAGTAACATTATATTGCTTGTACTTATGAGAGTTCCTTTACAAAGAATGAAATATTTTCTCTTTTTTTTTTGAATGCTAAAAGGACTAGTTATTGACATACCCATTGATTACAGATTAAGCTATGATTTGTGCTTTAGCAAACAGATTGCAATCAAATTTTTATGAGTACCATACCTTTCCATTTCCCCTGAGCTCTCTAACTTTCAATTACATGCTTACTTTTGTTGAAACTTTTCCCATTGTGAAGGGAATTACATGAAAAGCACAAGTGCTGGAGTTGTACTGAGGAAATATTGTGCTTTGCTATGAGTCAGACGGGATGGAGTCAAAACATATGACTTGGTCTTGAGAAACACTGGCTGAAAAGTAATCAAAATCACAGATATACATCTGCTTTTGTAGTTTATAACATCTGGACTGAAATTCTTATATCATACAATTAAAAGTGATTAATATTTTCTTCCCCTTCCTTCATTGGATTGACTCTAAATGATAAATTTATGATTTTGTAAAGCTTAGAAATTTTATAAAAAAACCTGGAAACAAATTTCTTTGCAAAAATTATTACGCCTACAGTCAGAATGTATTCTTTTGGTTCCTCTTTCACACAGCATCAGAGGTAACCTTTCGTGTCTTTGTGTGGCTTCAGAAAGTTTCATTTCACACTTCAGAAAAACATGAAGCCCAAGAACCAAGTTATAAACATTAGCTTCCCTATCACTGTAATTAAATCCATTGACTTAGTCTTTTTTCTCTTCTGGCATCTTCAGCTGCACCCTTAACCTTCCTCAAACTGCAACATTCAAATCTGAATTTTTCTCATAAGTACTGTCCCTTTTCATAGTTGCATGAGAGGGGATGTTTTGGAATACTTGTGCAATTTTGGAAAGACTTTTTTATGGCACAGCTTTAAACCTTGCTTTCCCACAATTGTGGCAATAGCTCTTCAGAATATATAGTGTTGGAAAGGAGATCATTGTGATACAGGAGAAAAACTGAACACCAAAACTATGGCTAAATTTCCTGTAGAAGTGGAGGTTTTTGAAACTTGAAATTAGTTATTTGGGTAATTCATAATTTTTCCTTGAAAATACAGAAAGATTTCACTTATTTGTTGTTTCCCTTTTTTTTTTTTTTTGTTTGGTTTTGGGATTTTTTTTGTTTTCTTTTAACTTTTACCCTGAAAAAGTCTGAATTAATTGTCTTGAAGAGCCTTTTTTAAGAGAAAATACAGTCCAGGAGGTTAGTGTACAAGAATTTGACTTCATGTTTTCAAAGAGGGGTGGGGAACAGTGGTAATGTGTTTGAGAGAAATAAAATACAACTCGCATCCAAATCAGAGCTAAATCATTTATCCTGAACTTTTTTCTTCTGTTTTATCATTACCTCAAGAGCTTCATACGCACATTTGAATGTCAACTTTTTATGAGAAGACTGAGGAACTACTGTCTCTCACTAGACCCTGTTACCTCAAAAACACCTAAGGGGCAGGTTACGGTGCAAATGAAGAGTCTTCTTACCTGTGATGAATAGCACATTTCACACAGTCAAGGAAAAAGAGGATGGAAAACTATTTCACCCCGAAAATTCATGTGGTGTAGGAGGAAAATGGTGTACAAAAGATTCTGTAAAATAGACATGTTTCTCGTGGTCTTCTGCTCAGTAAAAATAAACATCTTCTAAGCCTAAAGCGATCTCCTAAATTTAGAACTCTCTTTGCCCTCAGTTGTGTACATATTCTTGTGGACAGTATGAAAACAAGAAGTTCATTGTTATGTGTTAAATTTATACTCAGTAAACCTGCCAAGAGTGTTTCCAGTTGACTTAGAAATATGTCAAGCTATTGCCTTGGAAAACAGGATATTAAAATGTTTGTTGAT
Source organism: Scytalopus superciliaris (assembly GCA_013400415.1). Lineage (NCBI taxonomy): Eukaryota > Metazoa > Chordata > Aves > Passeriformes > Rhinocryptidae > Scytalopus > Scytalopus superciliaris. The sequence continues at coordinate 38,296 of VXBX01002713.1, read as the reverse complement.
AATTTTGTTTCCCCTGAAAAAAAAAACAACTTGAGGAGAGAAGCCTTCCCTGAACTGTCACATAACGATAGTGGCCATGTGTTTCAAATCACAATTTGTTATAGTTAAAATATACATGAAACATGAAAGTAATGAATTATTTATATGCATAAGGAACTGTGTTTTGCTTAAAACAAGGTGTGTAGGACAATAAAAATCTTGGAGCATGATATAGTATCAGATCAATTTCCATAACTCTAATCCTGCCTGTACTCATCTTTCCTGCAAAAACCCAGTGTCACTAGGTGTACAGTCATCACAGCAAATTTGTATCTCTCTGACAATTACTGTTGGAGCTTTCATTCACAAGTTCCTCATTTGTTTTTCACTAGGCCCAGTAGGTAGATCACTTAGGTAAGAAAACAGGTAAGAGCATGATTTATCACCTAATTATTTTGAATTGTATTGTTTACATACATCTATGTACGTCTATGTATGTCTATGTATGTGTGCTTATATAATATATGCAAACAGTACCTTGTATATTACCCACTTAAAATCTTTGTTATTCCTACAAGCCTGCAGAAGACACAAAAAAAAAAAAAATTCAAGAATTTCACTCTGTATAATTAGGAGACTAGAAACATATGTGAGGCTGTGGGCAAATTACCACTATACGACAGGCATACAAAAGGTTCAACTAAATCAAGAATTTCTGTTAAGACTATCTTCCCTAACTGCAAAAGAAGTACCTTTATACATTGTCAATCCATTTCTATATATTCTGCCTTTTTGTAGTCATAACTGGCATAGCAAGACAATGTTTTCCTATGTTGTTTTGTTTTCAGTCTTCCATAACAAAAAAGAAGGAGAGAAGTCATTCATTGTATTAAACAGTTATTGCAAAATGAATCATTATCTGACATAATTTAGAGAAAAATTATGAAATTAATTATGGCATGTTCTAGCTACAGCATTTGGATTCTTACCATTTGCTAGATTTGATAACTTCCTTGTAAACAAGTAACAGTCCACTGTTTTTGTTTAGATACTTGTTACTATCAATTTTCTTAACAATCTCAGCTGTGTTATTTATCTACCTTGTAGGATCATTAGTATTTGTTCTTTAGGTTCCACTAGCTTTGTACCACAGCATGAAATACTCACAAGCAAACAAACACACAAAAGAGAAACAAAATAAGAAAACATTTAAAACAAACAAAAATAAGCAATTTCTTGCTATTAAGAGAAACACTTAACAAAACCCCACTCTATACAGCTCTCTAAACAAAAATTTTAAATGTCTGCATAACACTATGTTCAAACATCTTGACAGCAGGCTCTCTCAAACTGATGGGGGAAGGGCCTCAAATTCCAAAATTTTGGCTGTGAGCCACAAAACATTTAAATGCTTAATTTGAAGCAGGCAAGTAGTCCAAATGACTGTAAGGTCTGTGTGCCTTAATCTGCCTGCCTGCCTGCAGCTAGCAAAATCTTTCGAAGCATGGAAATCATTTTCATGGAGGATGTGTCTTCACCAGGAAACAAGGTGTGTCATCACCTAAGGGAACAAATGACTAATAAATTCCTAATGCAGACAGGCCATTTGCAGCTTTCACACATCAGCAATTTACCACAGCAAATTGTGCTGTAGCAAAGGTCCAGTTTGATCTCTAAATTCATGTTGAAATTCTAAACTGATTTATCTTCATGAGGGCTTTTACCTCATACTGGTAATCTTAGTTATCATGTGCTAGCTAAACTGAGTAATGAACCCCTTGATTTTTTGGAGAAAACAAGATGTATGAGATAATTCATCTGTTTACCTGAGATCTAAATTGCGACTCATCTGAAAACAAAGAAGTCTACTAATGATTACATTGAGAATAGTCTGGTGATCTTTATCATCTTAGTGTTACAAAAGAAGGAAGTTTCTTGAACTGTTAGGATGCAAATAACTCTAAAGGACCCCAGGGAGGGAGGGAGTTGACCATGCTGGGATAGATATTGGTCCTTTGTCAAAGGCCTTCTTGGCAAAATTTGCTAATTAGACTGAATCTTATAGGAGGTTTTCAATAATTATTTTTTTCTTGGCAAGCAATCGCCAGGTTTACATTCTTTTAAAATTTTAAGTCAGGATTCTGGTGAGTTGACTGCTTTTCCAAATGAAATATGCAAATACAATGTTCCTAGAATCCTGTTTGTTATGCTTTGGTTTTAGGTAGTGGATATAATTTCCTGCTTTATTACTTTAGAAGATGGTAATTTGAGAGGAGTTGCTTTTTATTGTTATTTTGCTTTGCTTGATTTTTACATCCAGAGTTCCAGATAAGCTGAATTAAAAGCTTAACAGAGGCAAGATTCTTCAGTTTTGCTTTTAGGTAAAACAGGTTAGGATAGCAGTATGCCTTCAGGGCTCTTTTTTTGTTCTATATTTATTTACCTGGTAGAAAAACTAAAGTTCTTTGTCACTGCATGCATTTTGCTTGTAGTGATTACCCTGAGGTAAAAGCTTACTCAATAATGAAAGCCAGACTAAGGTTTTTATAATTGCGGGTTTTGGCATGGTGGTTGCCTGGAGTTGGTAAGAGTATGAAGCCTGATGCCTGCTTGGTAGTAGTCTGAAATTATTACTGTTTAGTAAATACTAAGAAGTGCCCTTTTCCATGCCAAGACAATCTGCATAGAGCCAAGCTAACTCTTGTCTTGCTTCCAGATAAATTTTTCTCAGATCATGGCTCTAGGTGCGTTCTGAGTAAAAGTTTAAAGCAACTCTGTGCTTTATCCTGTGGTACCACACCTTTGCCATGGCTCCTGAACAGAACGAGCAAAGTCACTATAAACCTAGAAGAAACAACTACACATGAAAACTCTACACATAAAAACGCATATAACTTTAATTAATTTCCTTTAATGGCAAAGTTCATCCAGTAATTTCCCATAAATATGGTTTTTATTCATACTCCTCATTAATCACATGAATAGCTTTCTTTGACAATTTTTTTTCTTTGAAATCTGTTTATTGAAGAGACTGGCAGCATGCCTGTATGCATGCTTTAGTATGAACCAAATTTGGAAAAATTTTATAAGAATACCAATGTAAATGAGTCAGTTTCAATAAACTGACTACTGAAATGCACTAATACAGAGACTGATTTTATTTACAAGAATAAATTTTATTTACAGGACTAAATATCAATAATGAATAAGTAGACAATGTAAATGAGTAATGAAACCAGAACTGACTTACAGAAAACTGAACCCATGAGTTCTGAATAATATTTGTATCCCGGTATCCTGATTCTAAAAGACAAAGGAAGTTACTAGGGAAAAGCCAGTGCACAGCAAACACAAGATTGTATTTTCAGAAATACTTTCTTGACCTGTATTATTTTCAGTTTATGGAATTTCTTGAACCTTGTATAGTTTATCTATTTAATAACCTCTCCCAACTATTGCATCACATTTCTATGTGTCTTTCCAGTTGTCTGCTTGAGCACATATTTCTGTTTTGAATATAAAACTTTGTTTAACAAAAATTTCAAAAGATATACAACCCCACTGCATGATCAACTGCCTCTTTTTGTTTCAAACTAGATTCATAGCAACTTTATTCATTAGTCCCTAGTTCCTGTCCTGTAAGAGAGAGTGAAAAGGTCTCTCTAGCTTCTCCACAACTATGTCCAGATAGTTACAATTCTGAGGAGCTTTACTGTATAACTGTCCAGTCATTTCTCATTCAGTTTAAACATTATTCATTCTGAAGCTGTTCTATATCTTTAATTAACCTTGTTGATCTTCGAACCTTTATGATTTCTGTTGTAGGTCTATATTCTGCTGTAGTGAGATCAGAAAAACAAAACACAGTATTCTAGGAGAAGATGAAGCATATATTTACAAAATGGCATAAACATTTATTTAGCATTTGCTCTTTCTTCCTCTTGCAGTAATTCTTAACATTCCTTTTTATCTACTGCTGAATGTTAAGTCGCTATTTTGACAGAGCTATTTATCACAGCACCAGTTCACATACAAGGAGCAAAGATGCAGCCTGCCAGGTCCCATGTAAAGTTAGGACTGTTTTTCCTCGTGTGCATCTTGTATATATTTAGAATGAATGTCAACTGCCTTTTCATTACATATTCACGTAGACTTCTAAGGGCCTTTAAGCTGTCTCCAAATGCTCTAGTAAATAATATCTGAAAACTGTCTCATCCACTGCTAATATAATTTTATAAGTAATTCAGAAATATGTCAACGGGCAGAGCTGCAGTGAAACTGCAGTAGTAAGCTCTCTCTCTTGTAATGAAAACATGTATATTTTGTTTTGGTTATCTTTTAACAAGGTTTTGTCAGTGGGACCTTACCTTTTATTCCATGACTATTTAGTTCCCTTAAAAGCCTTAGGACAAATACAGGTGAACTATCAACCTTTAGCTACCTCTCTGCTGAGCCCTTTGAAGATCTTCAAGAGGTTTGCAATGCAGGACTTCCCTTTAGAAAAGCTATATTGATCTTCCAAAGGATTGTATTTATCCAGGTTTCTACCCTCAATGAATTTGATCCACGCTATGATTTGGGTCCCACAGATATGTAAATGTGCTGGGCAGGGCATGTCTCCAGGATGGAGGATCACCGCCTCCCTAAGATTGTGCTCTATGGTGAGCTTGCCACTGGCTGCCGCAAGAGAGGAGCCCCAAAGAGGAGACACAAGGACTCCCTCAAACAACACCTCAGCCTTGGCCATATTGACCACCATCAATGGTCCGCTCTGGCCTCCAATCGGGAGGCATGGAGGCACACCATCTATAATGCTGCTGCTTCCTTTGAGAGCGCATGCAGGATCAGTCTGGAAGAAAAAAGACAGCACAGAAAGAACCGTGCCTCGCCAATACAGCCTGTGGAGACTTTCCACTGTGCCTTTTGCGACCGGACTTGCCTATCGCGCATTGGCCTTTTTAGCCACCAGCGCGCTTGCAGCAAACGTGGGGAGAGCCCTTCTCAAATCTTCGTTCGTGAAGCCCAGCCATGATGATGACTGATCTTCCAAAGGATTGTATTTATCCAGGTTTCTACCCTCAGTGAATTTGATCCACGCTATGATTTGGGTCCCACAGATATGTAAATGTGTAAGTATTCTGCTTACTTGAGTGACCTGTTAAACAGCATGCGGTTATTTAAATGAGTGCAGTGTCATGTATGCTATGTCTTCTTCAAGAATATCTCATGTTCTAATATGAACACAGTATTTGACTCTTTCACCACTATACCTAATATAGCGGTATAAATGTACTCCCAAACCCTTAAGTTATCACAAATTTATTATACTGTAATGATGTTGCATTGCAATGAGTAATTTCCAATAGCAAAACTTCCATTAGAAGTTGCAACCATCTCTCATACAAACAGATACTTAGTCTGGAGAAATGGAGGCAAGGTATGATGTTTGGCAAGAGAATTTTTCAGTATCCTTCGGTCTCTCTCTGAATTCCTGTAGTATAGAAAGCCAGCAGCTGGGAAACCTTGTATCAAAAGTGACACCATTTGGGTTAAACCAATAAGAAATTATTTTATCTGAGACTGTATATATATATATGTATATGACAAAACTAAAAAATAAAAAAAACCCCACAAACTTCAAAGCAGTATTAATAAAATACACTAGGAAACTATAAAGCATTCCCAGCTAAATTGCTTATTGTCAGTTTTGCAGAGAAGTAGAGGTGATTGAACTAACACTCCTCATACAGCTCAAGGCTTCGGGAAACAAGTAGTAAGGGATTTAAAAGCTTTGCTTTAATTTTCACAGAAGCAAGTATTCTCAAAGCTCATAACAGCCTTTTGTTATCTGTAATAGTTGCCAATATGTTTTGATTCTGATAAACTATGCAGAGTAGCTACAGACTACCAAAATTAAACTATTACAGTTCTATATGCAGAGCTGAACTAAGTTTCGCTGTATGGCAATACTCAAAATGTATGTATAAAATGGAATCTGCATAACACTGCACCCAAAACAGCATAATGCTGAACAGGAAAAGTAGTTTAGTTTAGTATGTGCAGCAAGTATGTTTTCCACATTTTAATAATCAAGAATGATACCTGGCCTGAAGTTAAGTTTTTCTGAGTTCAACTTTTAAGTCAGATGCCAGGGTCTCACCCACTTTGGGGTTGCATTTCAACAGATAGCAGTTCCAAACTGATTCCCTTGAACACCATTTCAGGTCAAGTCTTCAGCTCTTTGTCTCTCATGTTAGACTGAGAAACCATAATACCTTAGTGCAAGTGTTGGATATTAAGGCTGCCAGCACACACACAAAAAAACCCCAAACCTGGAATGTAAGATTTGAGAAACCTTGCAGGTCTGTAAATACACCAGCAGAGTACATATATCAGTCAGCCACTGTTATCAAGCTTGGCCAAAAAAATAACCTCTTTGCATGACAGACTCAAAATTGTACACAAGTATCTCATAAATGAAGGTCAAGGTCAAAATGAACATATTTACAGAGGCTTATAATTTAGTCACATCTTAAAAAGTTGTAATTTATTTTAATCCCAGACATTTTAACACATTTTTGCTAAGCATTATTCCATTTGTTCACAAACAGATGTTCAGCATAGACTACTTGATGAAAACATATTTACTCTACTTGACCAAAAAAAAAAAAAAAAAAAAAGAAGACCAATATTGGCAAGTTTGTTTAAAACAGAAATCATCTAGACTAAGGAATTCCTGAGGCAGCTACAAGATAGATAACATCTAGCTTTGGGAATAAGGGCAATGAGGAAATTGTTTCAACAAAGCAACAGTGAAACACATGGAGTTATTATAGACATCCACATAATAACTGGGGACATGGTAATTACAATGTCAATCAAGGTGGAACTTAATCAGAAACAGATGAAAGGGAAGGCAAAGATCCAAGCAAAAAATATTAATTTAATTCAAGTGAAGACTGAAAGATGGTAAATACAAAAGGAATCTAGACAGATGACGACAAAGACGTTTCAGCAGAAGAGAAAATGAAAATTTTATAGTACAGGAAGCTGTACAAAAGACTCTGCAGATAATTAGGGTAACCACAGAGGGTACCCAAGGGAAGAAAGCTTTGCTGAGACAACGGGATAATTTGGCAGTGGTCAGAGAAACATGATGGAGCTCTGCAGCAACTAGATACAGTGTTGTGTTATGTAAGACTGCAGTGCTTGCTGTACAACAAATGGACATAAATCCATAGCTTTAAGTCTCCTATTGTCTGACTTTCTAAATTTCACATTACTTTTTAGGGACTGTGTCCTTTTCTAGACTAGCCTGATCATCATTTGAGCATGCAAAGATAGCTTAGGAATTTCTATACTACAGGTAAAGTGAACTCTGGTTGAAACTGAACAAAGTTTAATAGAACTCAAGAAGAAAAACCCAGCTGCCATGTTTGCCAGTAGGAACTACAACACACAAAGCTTCAAGAAGAGAAAACGGAACAGATGTAATAGAGAGGTGTTTTGTTGTTACACTACCATGAATGGTATCTAAAGGAACACTGTACAGGATAATAAAAACATTGATCTGTTACAAACTTCAACTCTCATACTGAGTACAAATTAAGTGAATGCATACAGGACACATGCATAAGAATTCTGCAAGGCAAACCTTACAGAAAACTGAGGCCAGATTATATAGCAGATTACCACAGTAGCCCAAATTTCCTGGGCCTGTGCAAGATAGCATTTTATTACAACACAGATTATAGGTCAAAGATGACTATGTGCTTCACCATTCCTACATTTATAGTACAGCTTCCAAAGTACAAGATCTTGTACTGGGCAGATGTTATACTGATTAGGTAAGTATAACTCAACCAGCAAATCAATTTATAGCTATATCAGAAGTAGAGGACAATTAATCAAAGGTATGTTCTGTTATGATGAAATGTCTAATTAATGATTTCATAAAGCAGTATGTTTTTCCAACATAAGCAACTCTTGGATTAGCTTTAGTGGAGAAGCTTGGAAAGCTGTTCCATATTTTGTTAAATCCATTTTCTATTGAACATGTGAATATATTCCATTATTGTTGAAAAGTGCTTTTAAAAGACAAGGAATTTCTATGAGTTATAAAATACCTGTAACTGGATATATTTTTGAAGTCAGAGGAAATGAAATATATCTACTCCAGGTTTGGATAAAAATAATTCCACAAAATCTAGTCCGATGAGAAAGGCTAATGTTTCTTCAGACAGATACACAACATATACATGAAGGAGAGGACTGCATCACTAGCAAATATTCATTACTCTCCCGAAAATCTCCTGAAAATGACTTTTTCTATGTGACACACGTTGCTGTGATTCACAAGGTCTCAGTAAACCTACATGAAAGTAGAATATTCAAAGGTACAAGGGGTACTATGCCAAAACATGCAGCCAATGGTTTATTCCACACAAGACAAAGACCTGCATGACAGCTTTAGGCAGAAATTCACAACCAGACTGAACTGAGTTCAGGTGAGTTGTTAGCAATCTCTAACATGCGCAGGTATAATCCCCAGATTGTCAAAAATATGCCTTGAGCCTAATGATGAGGACATTATTTGTCTGATAAGTTTTTAATGGAAAATGGCAGAGGTAGTGTATTGTGATACCATGTTTTAAAATTAGTTACATATAATTATTAGAAAACTTCCATTTGCGAGAGGTCTCATATGTGAAGCTCAGAGTCTGCGAGACTGGCATATCTGCACAAGCCATTGTAAAACAAAATCTCATTAGCAGAGCTCTGTCTAGAATGCTACCTTCTTGGTCTCACCATATGCCTGGTGATGAAAAAGTTAGGAAGAGAAAGCAGAAAGTATAGAAACCAATGGATCACATCCTAATGTTTATGAAGATTAACTACAAAATCCAGAGGACAGATTAAGGAGCAAGTCATGACAGCTGGAATGGGAGCAGGTGTAAATCAAAAGCAATCCACAGCAAATTTTACCCAAGAGCTGTTCCTATGCATGACTGCCACTTGGCATCAGAAAACTGACAAATTTATTGTTCGTTCCCTTCACAGTTAAAACTGACAATGAAATAACAGTGGCATAAATAAGATAAGCATTATGGTGCTATATTGTCTCCTTGCTGTGTTTGGCACAGCTTGTGTATATTCCAATTTTCAACGAGTTGGGGTTTATTTTGTGAAAAGTTTTTATTTTGATATAATACAAATTTCACATGGCTTCTTTGTAAATGATCTTGTAATGGGGAGAAAAAAACCTATTTACTTTATTCCTTTTACGGATTTGTTTTGTTTTTTGAGAAAAAAGAAGAGAAGAGGTATAAGCACTGTTTCACCTCTGAGGAAATAAACTGCTTCCTTGGTCTTACAGATATGTTGAAATTTTTCATTTCAGTAGAACATTTTTTCTAGCACTGGAAGAATAGTTGTGATTTATTTGCCTAATGCAATAGTTTATTTTACCTGAGTCCACATCTCTGAAATAGGTTTAATTTTCCATCACAGGTGAAATTGTAACATTAGCTGGAATTTGCATTAAAATATACTCTATACAGTAGTAACACTTGCCTTAAAGGAACTGTGATACTCTTCTTTTCCTAACACACAAATTGAATGGTTTTCTGTCAGTAGGATAAGAGATAAAGGGGATTGTTAATATTTGTACTGTGTTTTCAGTTTTTCATGCTGTCACAGCTGCCTTAGACTAAACAAGACTGTTTTATTTTAAAGTAAGAGACTGCATAGTTATTTTAAAGAATTACCAAAGCTTTTAGAATATTTGCTTTTAAGAGTCTAATGAGAGATACAAATATTAAATAAACATAGGGAAAGACAAATATACCCATTATCTAAATAAAAAACAAGTTAGAAGAATAGTTTGGCTATATATTTATTTAAACATCATACATTGATGAGATGTTAACTCTTTAAAAGTCCCCATTGCTTTATCGTAGTACATAGTTTTTTATTTCATTTCTATTTCCACGTATTATTCACAAAGAATAAGGGCATCTATTATTATATTATACATCTATATTTCTCCTTCAGTGACATAAATTTAATAAATCACAAGACGAGAGATAAATACGTTTTTAACCATATGCCTATGAAAATGGTGTTCACATACTATGACTGAAAACAATGGCTTTATATATATATATATATATGTTTTGCAAAGGACCTCAATTTGCAAGTAAACTCTATATGAGTAGGTTCCGTTGATTAGAAACAACCTGCAAGATCTGATCTTTAGATTTCTTTAGAAGAGGAATAGCTTTATGTAGCTAATGCATATTAAGAAGATTCCTTTGTTTTGCCACTGAGGCAAAAATGGCTGGGATCTGTCAGTTTTCCAATTCACAAATTAGTCTGATTTCAAATTTATTTGAAATTTGGAGACAAAAGCAGCATGAAGCCTTATACTCCCCTGATATTCTCATAGTAGTTTTGGCATGTGTAGTGGGTGTTTAAGAAAAGTTTAATATAAGGGCAAAAATTTTGCTTCAGAATTTATTGCATCACATGAATTTTCATTATAACCCAGTGAAAATTTTTTAATCATAGGGACTTAGGCCAAATTCTACCTGAAGAAATGTAAATCTGGAATCTCTTTATTGAAGTAAATGTATGTGTTCCAGGTTTAAACAGCTGCAAATAAGAGTAGAGTCTGGTTTCACATTTTAGTCACAATCAGATATTTTTAAGAAGAGTAAGATACTATGAAAATTATTTTCGTGTAGTTTTAATTTGGTAGGAAATATTTATGGCTGTTACACTGCCAGCTGGAAAAAAAAGTATGGTTATTGATTCTAACCCTTGCAAAATTAGGCTGACAGTTTTGTCATGTAAGATGAATACAAGGCTGAGTCATGGTTACAGTAAGCCAGGTGTGGCTGCAAAAGAAAGAAATATTCCTTACCTTGACAATATTTGTTGTTGGGGGGGAGGTGGGGATGGGGCAAATATGGGTGATTTTATCAGTGAATGGGTGTGTTCCCAGCAAATTAGCTGGGTATGCCAGCTGAGTAGGGTTCTCTATGAACTTTTTGTTCCAGAATGTAGTGGCAAAGACAACAATTAGTCTAATATGGAATTACGGGAAATCTTGAAGTTATAGTCAACTGCTTACACTAAGTTTGAGATTCCCTAGAGCATCTGAGGGAGGGATGGAGTCTTCACAACAATTTTCCAGGTTCTTGGCAACCAGGTTCCTGGGTTCAAGGACACAGAGTTGCCATATTTGTCCATCTATAACTTCCAGGGTTACCCACTAAAATCCAGTGCAGTTCAGCAGCTATGTGGATTAAACGTAAGTTTCTGTATCATATGTGAAAGGTTACAGCAGAGTGATTTTGTTCTTGCCTCTGATATGCAACAGCTTTTTCTTCCTGGCATCCACTGGTCCATATTTTTATCCAGTCTGCCCCTTCCACTTCAGCCTCCTTCCTCCTTGATTTCCAAAGCTCTCTCTACCTGTGACCACAGACACTCCTGTCAGTACCTAGTCCTGCCTTTCCCCTTAGAGAAGTTACCTGAACATGTGGGTTATCCAAGCACTTGATTTAAAAGATCAGAACTTTAAAAAGTCACGGATTACTAAACGCAAATATTTACTTACAAAAATAATCCCTGTGCTTGTGCACATGAAGAACTTCATCCTACTGCCTTCAGACTCAATTTCTGCATGTCAGCTGACAGCCACAGGAACTCCCCAGCATCCATTGGAACAGGGACTGTCTTGCCACCCTAGCCAGGCATTGGGAAGGGGCTGGTGGCAGGGAGGCAGTCTGTGGGTCAGCCCAAGTCCCAGACCCACAGATGTCCACAGTGGCCATGGCAATCGCTCGGGCTGGGCCTGTGACAGGCTCCAGCCTGAAGGGCCTCCTTTGGCCCTGCCATGGGCCACATGAAGCCACCTGTCCCAACGTCACCTGGCAGAACAGGGCCATGCATGGTGGCCTGTGGGGCACGCAGACATTGAAACTTACTGGACACACAGGAAGGGGTGAGGCACTCCCAAAGAGGGGAATTGTGGTGAGCTGAAGAGCCATTCTCATTTAGCACCAATGTCACAGGGGATAATAAAGGCTGAAAGTCTCCCCTGGCCAGACAACATAGCAACACATTTCCTCTCTGGGAAAGCAGCATCAGTGTCCACAAGCATGAAAGCAACAGGACAATTACAAAAAGTGTCTCTAACCCTGAAAACATTTTTTTTAATTTTTTTTTTTAAGTAATAGTCTAGCTTGGCTGAACCTGAATCTTCTCTTGGAATAAAGGCAAAAAAGGAAGGTGGATGCCCAGTGGAAGCAAGGTCAAGTGACATGGGAAGAAATCAGACATGCTGCTTGCCACTGTAGGGAGAAAATTCATGTAGCCAAAGCTCAGCTGGAGTTGAAGCTGGCCAGAAATGTGGGGGGCAGTAAAAAGATTTTTTTCAAATATATTAAGGTCAATAGACAGTATAGAAATATCTTTGGCCCAGTAAGGATGAGGATGGTCACCTCACAACAGAGACATAAACATGAAGAGGTGTTTGATGCTTTCTTTGACTCTGTTTTCAACACAGATGGACTGAGCCCTAAGTTGGAGGACCACGACTGAGAATGATCAACTCCCAGTTCACCCTGAAACTGTGCAGATCTGCTGCTCCATCTGGATCCCTAAAAATCTGTGGGGTCTGATGGAATTCATCCCAGAATCCTCAAAGAGCTGGCTGATGTCACCTCTCTCAACAATTTTTGAGTGGTCTTGGGAACTGGAGAGGCTGCAAGCTGGCAAACATTGTCCCAATTTTCAAGAAGTGCAAGAAGGAGGACCCTGAAAACTGCAGGCATGTCAATCTCACTTCAGTGCCCGCTAAAGTGCCTGCAGAAGATTATTAGTTCTGCTTATCCAATCTGATTTCATTTTATAACAAGGTAACTCACCTAGTTGATCAAGAGAAGCCAGTTGACGTAATCCTTTTGAATTTCAGTAAAGCTTTAGATACTGTCTCTCACAGTATCTTTCTGGACAAAATATCCAGCACACAGCTGGATAATCACATCATGTGGTGGGTGAACAATCGGCTCATGGGTCGAGCACAGAGGGTGATAGTGAATGGGGTAACATCAGACTGGTGGCCTGTCACTAGTGGTGGTTCCACAGGGCTCCATCTGAGGCCCTGTGCTCTTCGATATCTTCATAAATGCCTTGGCTACAGGACTGGAAGGGATAGGGAGCAAGTTTGCAGATGACACAAAACTGGGAGGAGCTGTTGACTCCCTCAAAGGCAGGGAGGCCCTGCAGAGAGATGAATTAGAGGATGGGGCAATCACCAACCACACAAAGTTCAACAAGGGAAAGTGCCGGATTCTGCACCTGGGATGGGACAACACTAGATGTTCATACAGGAATGAGATGTGGAATGAGATGCTGGAAAGCAGTGCCATGGCAAAGGACCTGGGGGTCCTGGTCGATGGCAAGTTGAATGTGAGTGAGCAGTGCCCTGGCAGCCAGGAGGGCCAACCCTGTCCTGGGGGGCATCAGGCACAGCAACGCCAGCTGGGCGAGGGAGGGGATTGTCCCGCTCTGCTCTGCACTGGGGTGGCCTCCCCTTGGATATTGTGGGCAGTTTTGGGCACTGCAATAGAAGAAAAATATTAAGCCATTAGAGAGTGTCTCAAGGAGGGCAATGAAGATGGTGAAGGGCCTTGAGAAGTAGGCTAAGGTTGCCTGTACTACTCAGCCTGGAGAAAAGGAGACTGTGGGGAGACCTCATCGCAGGCCAAACTTCCTCGTGAGGGGAAAGAGGGACAGGCACTGATCTCTTCTCTGTGGTGACCAGTGACAGGACTCAGGGAATGGCCTGAAGTTGTGTCAGGAGAGGTTTAGGTTGGATATTAGAAAAAGTTTCTTTACTCAGAGGGTAGTTGGGCACTGGAACAGGCTCCCCAGGGAAGTGGTTACAGCACCAAGCCTGACAGAGTTTGGATGATACTCTCAGGCACTCTTGTGCAGGGCTAAGGGTTGGACTCAGTGATCCTTGTGGGTCTCTTCCAACTCAGCATATTCTGTGATTCTGTGAATATTAGTGTTAGTCACATTTCTTATTCTTCCCACAACCTCCACACACAGTTTCAGAGAAGTCCTAGCAGCAGGTAATCCACCTGATGACAACAGCTTAAACTTCTGGGTTCTTTTGGTCTAAATATCACCACTGTTTTATCTAACCTACTCTAAACTGAAAAATTACAGAGTAATTTTCTCAGGAGTACTGAGAAACTAAAGAAATGTTTGACATATTTTCTGCCAATATCTGTACAGTACATTCTTCATCAATCTGCCTTTTAAATATCTGTTTGAAATAGGGAACTGCTAAGCAACCCTTTAAATGTTGTTCAGGCCTGAAGAAAGCTTTTTCTTTGTGTCAGGGTTTAATAGATTACATGTTTGCTGAGATAATACACAGAGCATAGGGCAGGTGCTGGAGTTACAGTTTGTTCTTCCAGATCTCAGGGAAGAACAGGAAGCTCTTAAAATTTGTCTCTCTAACATTTCCCTTATTAACACACTTGTTCTATATTTGTTTTGTATTCACCTCTGCCAGCAAACACCTTCCAACATGACTCTTAGCAATAAATTACTTGTGAATTGGGATATTTTGGATGGATTTTAAAGTGCAAGCTGCATTTTACTGAGTTAACCAAAGAGAATTTTCAGCCTACATCATGAACACGTCCCCTAGAACTATCTACATGCCAGAATTCAGTCCTGATGCTTTCCAGCTGAAATTCTATAATTTAGTTCTCCTATAAAACTTCTCACCAGCATAATGGTGCAGGTGAGGGAAACTCAGGTTAATAGGACTTCAAGTGTCTCTTATTTCTATTAATCTCTTGCATCCAACAAACACTGCCAGGTCATATGTAATCCCTCAGAACTCTTCCCAGAGGATTGGCCACACATTGCAACAGAATTGCAAGTATTCAGTACTCTTCTTCCTCTTTCATATTGTTACTAGTTCTTTTTAAGGACTGACAGGCACACACAAAGACATTGTACATTGTGTACAAGTCAACCTGGATACAATTTTCTTCTGGAGACCAAAAACTGATTTCCAGGGATGCAGTTCACATACTGCTTCTATTGCACTCTCAAAAATAAAAGACAGTAAGCACCAGAATATGTGCTAGGTATTTCATCTGCTGTCAATGAAGGGAACAGGAATTATTCTAGACACGTTGATCCTTCTGGTTAAGATTGCATTTACTTCAGGTTCCACTTGATTTCCTTTCTACCATGAATATCACTTTTGGTACCATTTTAAGAGCACAGTTATCATTTCATCATTAAGTAGTGCATTTCCTACAAGAGCATCTCCATTAGGGCTTATGAGAACACTTTCTGTACTTTCTTGATGTATGATAAATCCTGATTGTACTGCAGTTAACTGGAAGTACCTCTGGGAAATCATCTGCATTTTAAAAAATAAAAGCATATCACATTTTTTAAAGCACAGTAATAAAATTAACCTTTTTAAAGCATTAATGACTTCCAGGATGTCTACAACCCTGAAGCAAAGAGTGGACAGGGTTACATGATTAGACCATTCCCTAGTTTATCTTGGATGATGCTATATAGTTTGCAGTAAAGAAGAATATTACTTATACACTGTCAACATCCCACCTTTGTTCCACTTATCTTTGTGGAGGGTCAAATCTGATACAGAACCCACAGCATAGCACAGGAATTACATGAAAATTGGTGGCTCTTTTGTCTTTGGAAAATGGTCTTCCTCCCTCTCAGTAAATTCACATCTGTGTCATTGTGTACTAGAAACTCCAAATCCCTGAAGGAGATGTAGACTGTTTTTCAATTTACTGCTCAGCAAGTGCTCATTCAGTGAAGACTGAGCAATTCAAATTGTCACCTACCATCTTTCCTTTACTTAATTTCTTCTGCTACCACACTCTGGCTCCCAGTTTCTGTGATAACAAGATTTAGTCAGGTGATCAAAAATTTCAGAAGTACTAAGGTTTTCCATTTTAAAACTTTGCAGGTAAATTTTCTTTTGCTATTGAGTTTACTTTTATTTTTTCAAAATATACATGGAAGACTATTGAAACAACAATCAATATGACTAATGAGTTGTCAGAAGACAGCAGGACAATAGACAATAATTTTAAAGCATTTCTTTTTTAATTTTTAAAGCATTTTAGTTTTCAATATGATTGGTCTAAGGTTGGAGTTGATGGCCTTAGGTCTTTTCTAACCTAAATAATCCTGTATTTCTGTGATTCTAGTCAAATGTGAGGCACACATTTCTAGAAAAAGAGGTTAGTCCTGATAAACACTGAGCTATCTGGACCAAGAAACTGCAATACTTTTGAATGCAAGTAAAAATAACTACCACTTTTTTTGGGGAAAAAAGGGCTTTTTAAAAAAATATGTTATTTCTTGCTGGACAAATGAAGCATTGTTACTAGCTATAACTCTAAACACTATGTTGATCCTTGTAAGAATGTAAACTTATTTTGCTTTTTAGCCATTGGTTATGCCCATCCTAGTGTTCTCTGGATTGATTCACTTGATTGCAAATCATGTAGGGCAAGGACACTGTTTAAATTTTATAAAGCGCTATTCAACTGTGTGTTACAAAAAAAAAAAAAAAAAACAACTAAATCCCTAGTTATATGCTTATTTAGGAAAACCTGGTAACTAAAAGACTCTAACTTTTATTTTGTTCCAGAAAATTATTTTGTTTTCTTTTTTCTAACTGTACTGTTCTCAGTAGACCTTATCTTAGCTTTTTTTTAAGCCCGGTGTTTGCTCCTATGTCCATGTTCCCTACAAAAGTGAAGATACCTTAGATGAAGTCGTCAATAGTTGGATTTATTTTTCCTCAGTAAAATGCTGCCAGTAGAACAGAGGTTTTACCTGCAAGGAAAACATTACAACATATGATAGCACATGTCATATTAGTCTACTACATAAAAATACAGGTGCTTTTAAGTTCATAACCCCTAATGCTGTTCTGCAAGACAACTTGGGCAGGGCTCTAAATCTTTCTTTAGTGACAGCCAAAAGTAAATAATCTATTGTAAATGATGAAATTTTCAAAGCCCCTTTATTTTCTCTTTGCGATGTCATAACAAAGCTTGATAGAAGCTTTTATAGCTGACACCTTACAAAAGCCCCGTTGGGAAATATAATTTGCTGTTTAAAAAAACCCTGCTTATCTATAAATACCGATGAACCCCTGGATTCCAGTGATTAATGGGCTTTAAGACTAGAAGGTACTGTTAGGGTCATTTGTTATTATCTGAAACACATGGCAGATAGAGAGCAGATCAGCAAGTAAATGCTGCATTAAGTCAGTAACTTGCTCTTGAATTGTAATATATCACAGTACAGAAGAACTGAACGTCTCTCAGTTACATTTTAGGAGATCAGTGGGAACATGTGCTGGGAATATGTGCTAGAAAGAGGGCTTAGAAGAGAGCCTTTACACTTGGACCGTTGCTAATAGCAGCATCACACTCATTCAGCAAACCAAACTTAAAGTGAAAAAACTGGTGCTATTACAGAAATACACCTACAGGGATATATATACTTTCTGCTTATGGACTACCCACCCTCACTCAGAGACATAAATCTCTCAGCTACAGCTGCAGGTGTACAATGGTCATCCTTGCAGGATGGCTGTGACTACTTGAAGAGCACCTTATTAATAGTTAGCAATATTCTTTTAACATCCATTCCAAGACTTTTTTAGGGTCAGCATTTGTTCTTTTGCCAACATTGTTCTTTAACTTAAACAGATCTGTTCCCTTGTGGTGTTTATCCCTGAAGAGTGCAATCTTATCCCTTCTCAGTCTTCCTTTTGCAAATTTAAATAAATCATACCCTTCTACCACCTCTCATTAGTAAGGATCTCCATTCCTCCTGTCACCCTAATATTTTTCTCTTGTGAATGAGCCAATTTCAGTTCATTTTTTTGCATTTCTGTGACTGCTCCAGATGACTGCACACTAAGGCCTGGCACCATCAGCCTGCTACCAGCTCCCATGGAATTCTCCTCATGGGGAGTATTTCAGTCTCCTTTTCCTTTTTTCATGGCTCCATCTCATAAGCTATTTACACCCATGCCATTGCCACCAAAAATGCCTCTTCCTTAACTACTTGCAACTAAGAAGATGCAAACTTGAAGCAAATACTTTTGTTACTGTCCCCCAAATCTTGTGTTCATAACTCCATATAGATGATATTCTGAAGCAAATTTTTTTTGACAGATCAAACAGTAGCAAGAGACATGCATGCACGGGTAAGAACAGTTAAAGATGAAGGCATTGAATAAAATTGCTAAACCTTCTCATTTAACCACAATAGGATTAAGCTTAATGTTTGCTCATACAATAATAAGCATTTAAAGAGAGAGAGGGAGAAGCCAAACTTGGCAGCATCCAACTGCAGAGAAATATAAACAAATACTGTAACTCAATCCATGGTAGTTGGATTTTTTTTTTTTGGTAAAATGTTTTTAAGTTTGGAAGAGTCTTTGTTAAATACCAAAATACTGGATACAGTGAACTTATTAAAAAATCTGCATGCTTTCATACTTCAGAAATAAGGAAAGCATGATAAGAAATACAATTTTTACTTCCTAAAATTTGAACATATAAATAGTAAGCACCAGTTTGCATAGAAAAGGCTGTTTGAGATTACAACTGTAAAAAATTATTTCATAACTTGCTGAGTATTTGCATCTCCTACCACTTAAGGGAACATCATTTAGCAATGAGAAGTTTGCTCAACCTATCCCTGCAAGCAACAGTAATTAAAACACTGCAGTGAAGTGGGAGTCCAGGTTTCTATGGTGAATGTTTCAACAATTAGAATGACTCTTCTCCTTCCTGTTTTTGGTGTCTCACTCCTTTCTGCAGTTTCCATAAGACAGACTTTTACACAAGTAGTTAAGATAACCATTCTGCACGTCAGAAGTCAGAATGCTCTTTCAGGAGGTAGATGTGATTTCAAATCTCAAAAATCTCTCATACAGAATGCCAGACTCCATATTCTATGTTTGAAAAGGTGACCTTTTGCTGGATTTGTGAATACACTCCTTCCCTTTGCTTTTCTGACAAAACCTGGAAAGCATTCCTTTTGAACAAAGATCTTTGTAAGAAGTGGGGACAGAAAGTAAGGATCAAGCCTATTTCAGTACAGCAAATAACAAAACATATTTCATTTACTAGAAAATGTTTGGGTTTTTTTTTTTATTGTCTGGTTCAGCAACTTAAACAGAGAACTTATTTTTTTCTTCCTTTTCCATATCTTAGTCACTGCAATGTCTTGCAGCTGCATATTTTGACACTTTGACAGATACTTCCAGGTCTGTCCAATGGCCGAGGAATGACTCTCTTACTTGGAAGCACTGACTTAGGCATCAGGACACATAACTGCTTTTTAAAAAGGAACAGAACTAAGTTCTCCCTTACTTTTTAGATCATTATGTGCATAACAGAGAAAGAACTAGCATGTTATGTCTTGTTTCTTATATCAAAATGCTCAAGAAGACCATGTTTTCTTGCGCATTCATGCAAATATAAGGCCAAAATACATATTACATAAGGATGATCGCTTTTGACAAATTATATTAGAAGTTTACACTTTAGTCTCCCAGATCAAATCCTGGTTCTTTTCTTCATCTTCATCACATCACTGAAGAAACGTTCTGCATTTACATTACCACATCTTCTTTGTTCACCATGGTTTTTTGTGCAAAGCCTTTTTGTTCAGAACTGTCACATCAATTTGTCTAGTTTCTTTAATATGCAACCATTCAGTCTGTTTGCTTGTGTTCTGGGATGCCTTCACTGCAAAACATATCTTCTAGCATCAGACATGGCCTAAAGAAACACACTCCTAATTTCCTCAAAGAGGGCCATGACTTTCTTTTTTGAAACATTCATTATGAACATTTTATCAAGCAACAAGAAATTTGTTTTCAATTTTAGACAGTTTAGTTCCTGTTATTTTCTGTACAGTTCTGCAAGGTCTTGAAGGTTATCTGTCAGTTGTTCCAACTTAGAGAATGTGCTTTGGTAAGCAAGTAGATTTGGCTAGAGATGTCAGTTCAGAGTGTCTTAAGAACATGGAGTATATATGATTTTTAAATTCCTATCCATTGCATATTAAATCTGAATTCTCAACAGAATTGCTAACCTGTCAAATTAGTGATCGAATTTGCATTAAAAGAAAGTACAAATTCTGTAAAGAATGTTTACAAGACTAATTTTTTCAGACCAAATCTTTCATTTAATTTTTATAAGAATGGTGTAAACATGAAGAGTTGTTTTCAATTACACTATTTAGAAGTGATTTTGTAGTTGGTTTTCAATGATAATTTGGTTTAGTTAGTATTTCTCTTCCCTGATGTGGTTGGTATTTTCTTTTTCACAATTAAGGGGTTGTGCATGAATTTACTTTGACTTGACAGCACACAATTACATGATGCAGTGCATACAATCATGTATATGACTGTATCAAAATCAGAGGAATACTTCTATTTAGGCCATTTTAATGGTCTCATTCACAGTATTAAAATAAGAGAGATATATTACTCAAGATACAAGAACAAAAAGTTTAATAGGGGTTTTGTGGAAAAATTTAAAGGCTAATTCAGACTGATGCAGACACTGTCTTGAATGCAGAAAAATTTCAGTGGTGTCTTTCAGGTTTCTCTGGACTTCTTTTTTTCCCTTTCTGTGCTGCTTCCTGATGAAAGAAAGGAAGTAGCTACTGATTTATCAGTGTTTTGGCTCCTGAATGCACAGAAACACCTGATTGCTAGAAGAGTGAATAATATGACTCATTTTGGGTTTTAAAACATCCACCTGGAAAAGGGGTTTACATGCATTTTAAGAACTTCTAATTTTTCATGCTAAAAGTTGACATTTTGTGGTGCCTGTGAAGTTTTATTGTCATGTTCCAAAAATTCAACAGAAGCTTCCTAGGATCTCTTATTCATGACACTGTGCTTTTCCACAGACTCTATTTGGAGCATTTTGTTCTTCACCTGTTAGGAGACGCACCACCTGGTAAACTGCTCTTTTAAGACCTTGCCTTCTTACCGTATGTTTTTATTTGTTTGATCTGTGAGGCAGTACCATAGTACAGACATTTGTTGACAAGCTAGGCAATCAGTTGTGCTCTGCCAACATTGTCTCTGTACAGTTGTGCTCTTCTCATGGCACTACAGAGCTGGTGAATTCCCTTTTTAAGACTACAGGAAACCTGCCAGTGAAGGCAGGAGCAGCAGCAAAGCATCTAATGTCTCTGCTATTCCCTAGAAGAAAGCATAACTGTGGTCAGCATCCACACACATTACATGACGAAGTTCATGGCTCCAGGGTGTTTGCAATGATATTTTTGCTGCCTCTGAAAAGACTTGCTAAAGTCTGTTGAGCCATGTTGCTGGAATGAACTGATGAAATCATGAGAAGCAACAGTTAAATCTTATATTCAGATTGCTAGCAGACACAGTGCTTGCCTCCTTTTCACCTGAAGTAACCTTCTGGGGCATACTTTTACTGTGATTGTTTTTAATTTGTTTCATCAAGTCTAATGTCCCCACCCTTTTCAGGTCACAGTCAAAACATCCATATGGCCAGCAAAGTGCCATTGTGCCATTCACTAGTTCTGGGTTCAAAAAATTACAAGTGAAGATGGTCTCTACCAAGTAATACGTCATGTGATCTTCTGGTAGGGAATGCCTCTAGCTAGGTGTTGTGAAAAAAACAGACAACATTCTTTTCGTAATTGAAAGTAGATTGCAATTACAGAATTAATTGACAATCTCTGGGAAATGGCTGTCAACTTTTGTGACTTTGGAGAAGTCATCTCGGTTGATCCTAGGCTGGTTAGAGAGGCCCTTCTTCTCCCACATAATTAACATTCTCAGTGGCTATGCCTCAAGATCAGAGTTTGGCTTAGATAATTCATATTCACTGATTCTTAGGATTCACGTTGCAAAACATTCAGATTAGCTATTCCACTTAGCAATCTTCCAGAAGTAGAGGACTTCTTTCTGTTTCTCCTTTTGAAGTACTGGTCAGAGGAATGCTGCCTGTGAACAGCCTGTACTGCTCATCCTAGAATCATAAACAGTTTGTGGCTTTGGGAATTGTGAAGTTGCCAGATCAAGCAACAATATTGCATTATCAGAGATAGTTGTCTCTCTTTCATGAGAGTAGGAAAATTGGTAACTCCCAACCCTCTTTTTCGTCATTCAAAAGCGTACTTACGAATGCAATCAGTCCATTTTTCTAGAGAATCCTCTGCAGTGACTCCTCCTTCTACTTCTGTTCCTCTAGGCAGTCCCTTCCCTTCACCACTGTAAGCAGACACAGTTTCCAGTGGGCAAACTTACAGCTACACTAAGGGTCAGACTTCAAGTGTTATCACAGTTTCACAGAATTGGGAATGTTAGAGAGGACCACCGGAGATCATCTAGTTCAGCCTCCCTGCTCAAGCAGAACCCCCTAGAGCACTTTACTCAGGATTGAGTTCAGACAGCTTTTGAATATCTCCAGGGAAAGAGACTCCACAACCTCACTGGGCAGTCTCTTCCAGTGCTGTCACCTGCACCACAGAGTTCTTCCTCATATTCAGGTAGAATTTCCTGTGTTCCTGTTTCTGCTCATTTCCTCTCATCCCATTGCTCAGCATCACTGGGAAGAGCCTGGTTCTTGATACCCTTCCTTCAGATACTTATATACCTTGGTAAGATCCCCTCTCAGTCTTCTCTTCACCAGGCTAAACAGTTAGCTGCAGTGAACCACACATATCACCAGTGTGAACTCACAGAGTCAATAGACACATGCAATAACATGAACCAGAAGTAGAACTTCCCGAAGTCAGAATGAAACAGTAAAACCACAATGACACTAAATAGGTAACATATTTTTCAATTAGCTTGAGCATGCTACTGGAAATTTTTCTGAAGCTGATACAAATTATGTGGCTATGGTTTACCAGCATTTTCTGTGGCAAAACTGTCATTCCTGAAAAGTTTGGACCAACTTTACTGAAAACTGCTTGCAAAGTGCAGAATAGTTTCATGAGATCTGATCTTCAGAGTATTCTTTGACTGCTTGAAAAAGTCTGTTGTCTATTGAGGAGTGATACAATGGTGTTACCTTTTAGGAACAAACTGAGGAGCTGAAATCCTGCTAAAGACACAGAGGTGAACAGTCACTTGATTGTACTTGTGCAATAAAGAATCTATATGGCAACTACTAGCATATAGTCACCACAGCTAAATTAAGCATTAGTAATGAATCCATTAAGCAAACTGAAATTAACAACAGGCACCAGAGGCAACACTTTCTTTTAAACCTTCCATCTTCCAAATACAATTATATCTTCCTGGAGTCATCCTGAGGTAATAATTCATTTCACACTCAGTTGCTGTAAACATCCTGGTATGACAGAAAAATATTTAAATTCTTTTTTATTTATTACCATATATTGTTCCATGGCTAGGATACCTTTAACATGAGTTGTTCTAAGGTGAGAAAGCACTAGGCTTACCTTAAAATTACTTCACAATGGATTGGGAACTAATTATTTATGTGAACTCAAATATTTCACACTACCATGAAATCATTAACTCATTGTCTCCATCTACACATAAGTATGACACACATACATATGCACCTATATGCTCTGTCCCCTCACCATAGCTCTTGAATCTCAAGATTATTCAGACTATATGGATATGGTAGTCTTTATGTTGCAGAGAAACTCATTTACTTTTAGAAAATTTCCACTTTTTGCATAGGGCAGACTTGGGTTTCAGTGTTATGTTACACTTTCACTGTTGCTCCAGAAAATCTGAGTTTCTTGAATGCCCTATGTCAAAACTGGCAGTGGACGCCTAAGATTCCTTAAAACATTTAAAATTATGTGGATGCCAATGTTTAAGCTGCAGAATCCTTCTCATTATTGTATCTAAACTGAAGTAGAAGTTGTATTACATAATACTGTGTGGGTCAAAGTTTTAGTTTAGTACTTTACCTTTGAGCAATAACAATTTTGAAGCTTTCTTTCTCAGGGAACAGAAGATAGTCAGAGTAGGCACTGTACAAAGTTCAAGATATTTGTCATATGGTGTAAATCTTCATTTTTGCTGACTGTTGTTTATTTGACTGCGACTGTACTAAAGACAGTCTATAAACATAGAAACCAAGTTCTTACAATTTGAATATGAAGTTGACATTTTCTGACATATGTATATAGTTTAATTTTTTAAACATCATGGATCTATTTTTCTTTCAAAATTTGGAAGAAACAGACATTTAGTTGCAAATTCCCTACCACAAGATATTCTATCTGTATTTCACCTTTATGGTTTACTAAATTATAGTTACCACATACTCTGTGTTTATTTCCTTTATCCATTTTCTGCTTCTCTCTCTTTAGTTCTGGTTTTCTTATTGCTCTTTAATTCTGACTGCATATGCCTTTCATAACCACAGTATTGAAAACTCAGTTCACTTCTGTGACAAAAGAATACTGTCTAATGCCAGAAAAACAAACTGAGAACAGCTGTCTCAAAGTAGGCTGATACTCAACTGTACTTATTTACCTCATTTTTTCCAAAAATATTCCTTTTTAAATACTAGTCACAACTTGCTAATGTCATGATAAATTACATCTCCTGCTGATACAACTTCTAGGTTAAATGAGCAGCAACAACACCATGTCAGAATTTCATAGACTCACAGATCTTTCTGCTCCACTTCTGTATCTATTGTTATTTCATTCTGTGTTCTTCTTGAAGACTATTTTAGCAATATCTAGATTCAATAGTTAATCCACAGTTATGATAAGATGGACTTTCTCATTGGAGTTGATAATTTCAAGAATTTTGTATTCTCCACAGGGTGAGATTGCAGTCCTTGCAAGAAATTATTTTGTCTAGAATTTAAATTAATCATGTTGGCACACTTAAAAACAAATAAAGAATATAAATATCTCACATAAGCCTGGAAGTTTCCGCAGCTGCATAGAATGATCATTTATTTAAAATACACAGGCATACCTCAGGAACTACTGAAGGACTACTTAAAGTGCTCTAATTTCAAAAGAAGGGCATTCCCCCACACCAAAGCCAGTATCACTGTACAGTCTCATAGCCCTATGGTTAAGACACTTTCTAGGGAGATGTGGATTTCAGTGCATTCATTTTGTTGAAAGTCTTGAACACATTAGCCCACATTCTATGCAAATGCTTTAATGGCTCAGGAATTCCACAAAACAGAGAACAGATCATCTTTCCTGCCTCTTCTGTAAATTTAAAGAAAGTGGTTAAAATAACCATATTTTGATTGAAGTTAATGTGAAGAAGAACAGGTAAATACCTGGGCAGAGAAATACCATTTTTTCAGACTACTGATTACTTGTCAATTTCACACAGCTACCAGTTTTAATTCTGAAAAGTCAGTCACCGAAAATAGTGGAATCTTCTGCATTAGAGGAGTTTTACTGCCAAAAATGCAGACCTTAACATGATTCAGCAGGGCTTTTGAGAATCACAGTATTGGATTTAGATGCTTGAACCACCCACAGATGCACTTTTGGGACTATAATGTTTTTGTGGATTTTGGCCTGAAACTCTCTGAGCCTTGATTTAAACTAGAATAATTCTAGTACTATGAAAAACTGTAGAGGTCTGCTATGGGAAAGTTACTACTACCTTTGAGCCTCAAGCTATCCACAGTCAGCACGTCAAGACTTATTGTTGCTAGTAGTACTGTATTAGCTACCATGAGGACTGCTTCCTCACTAATACTAATGGTTGCAAAATGGAGGGCAAAAGACTAGTATAGACACATCTCTGATTATTTAGGCTGATTATTTGGTCTCAGAGCAATAGAAGAAAGCCATGCAATTAATTTGTGCAATAAATTAAGCATTAGGCAAAGTGTTTTCCTGGTTACTGATATTTTCTTGAAGTTTGTTGATTTCCCCAGCTCTCTTTCCCTTTAGAGTTTGCTACTGTGTTAACTCTGCCTGATTAGTCATATACTAAGTGAATCAGCACAAAATAACTCATGTGTGTCTTAGCTTCATTAGATTATATTTAGTCATGCAATATTTTATTTGTCTTGATCCCTAGATTCCTAGTGTATGATTTTGAATTTGCACAGTTACTCTCTAAAACTTTTGACATCTTCACTGGCTGTTGAGACATCCTGCCTTGAACTTTGTCTGCTCTAGATGCCAGATGTGGTTAGTAACTTTGAGCTAGAGCCCAGAAACTTTAGAAAAAAAAAAAGGTCAAAACAGATATGGAAAAAGAACCTACGGTGGTGCCAAGATCCACCCTCATTTTTCATGCATAGAAGGTACACTGAAAACTTAGAGCAAACAAATGCTCCATCCACATGCCTAATGCTGTGAAAAAATGACCTTGGAAAAATTGCCAGAAGGAAACCTGAAGGCTCCAGCCTAGCAGTACACTTTGTATTTACTAGACACCTCCGATTCTACATATATAGAGCTGACTAGTGTCTTACACCTGACAAGACCTTACATGACTAATTTCAGGAGAACATATTTCTACACTACAGAAAATACACATGAACTAAATAAACAATGATGTTAACTTGTAAAAGTAGAAAGCCCAAAATAAAATCAGTAAATTCAGGAATAGACTATTCAATGATAATAAGAGGCATTGTGCTATTCTTCTTTATGAAGAATACTCATTCTTTTACAGAATTCAAGTAATTCAATAGACTTTACAGAGGAAGATAATGTTTTAAGTGCATTTTTAATGTCTTGTACCTCTATAATTTGTGAAAATAACACACTTATGAAAGTCTGTTCAAACCACTGCTATTTTTTGCCTTCATCCCCTGTAAAATATTGGGTTTCTGTTGCTTTAAACTATATTATAAACTGTGCAACTAAATTGTCTCATAAGATTCTCATAAGAGCCACCAAATACTTGCAGCTTGTCTAAAATTAATTTGAAATCACACAGACACTGGATTTATAGGTTTGACCTTAATCTCATGAAATCCAGGAGAAGAAGGAACAAAAAGTCTTACTATATAGGTGCTCAAAATATCCCACATCAAAATTTCTCTTTTCTTATTTAAACAAAAATAATTTTTTAAGGCTTGGAATCAGAAAAACTCATCAAAATGCATCTTGAGATGCACATACATATGCTTTTTTTGGCACTGAACTGTCGGCCCCACCTAATGTCACCTAAGCCAGGAAAGAAAACATAAATTCACTCTGTAAATACTGTTGCTCTTTTACCAGCTGTACCAGTTTGGATATTTCATAATGGGCTAATTTATCTTTCAAATAGAAATTAGTGACATGGACAACTGGTCTATTTCTTCAGTACAGAAAGGTATGAAAGCTATGTATATTTGGGTACACACACATACATATTTTGATTATTGAATGCATAATCAACATAGGGAGAAGGACAGAATGGAGTATACCTAAATCAGGTTTTAAAAAAAAATCAAACATTCTTCAAAAATAGTCTGGTTTCGATGAAAAAAAAATGTTCTGAAAAAATGTATGGAATCTATTTAGTTAAGTTTATAGACATTATAGTACTGCCATAATACTAAAAACATGGCTGCACTCATTCTGAATAAAAATCCACATATTCTAGAATCCTTTCTTTGACAGACACCAGATTCTGTCACCATTAGTATCTGTCTTCTATATAGTCAAATACTCCTGTCTAGTTTGATGGTGAGAAGGGGTGCTGGAGCCAAATGAACAGACACCCAAAGCACAGGACTTGTGCATAAATCCTGTGAGAAGCTTAATATTCTTACTCACAAGCTCTAAGTGCTTCAGCAAAAAAGTTTCCCATTTAGATCACACCCCACATTCTCTCAATTAACTGTATAAAAACCTTATGTATAGATTACTTCACTTGACTGATCTGAATCAACCAGCTGGGATCAGGTGCCTCACATCTTGGCATCACTTTGCTTACTTGAGATGGTTGAACAGTAGTCATTAACTGAAGATTTATACAAGTAAGTTATATATGCATAACAATGCCAACTGGCACCATGAGCCTGAGAAAATGTTATGTTTATGCAGACTTTTTTCATTTCAGTGCTGGATTATGAATATGTTCAGATCAACAGAACACCTTAGTTAAACTCTGTTGTAGACTTCTGCTGCAATATTTCTGCTGTAAACTGCCATATAGATTTTATTGTCTCAGCTGCTTAGAAATGGATTACATAATTCTTTACATTTAGGCTGTGATTCACAAACCATCACAAATTTTCCCTCCAAAATTGGGAGTATGATCTTTTTGTCATGTCCTGGTATAACTAAAAAACATTTGTACAGCACACATTTGGGCACCTTGTGGAAGCTTTAAGATTTAAAGCGAAAGAAAAGGCAATACTTGTGAGACGACAAAAATTAAGGGGGAATTGCATAAATGGTTTCACTCAGGAATGCAGTCTTGTAGTATTATCCTTATTTGTTTTCCAGGCAGACAACCTGTCTAAATGTGTTTGTCTAATAAACCTTAAAATGTAATAAGCCTTAAAAAGGCCTGACTAGAATGTCTGAGACAAGTTCAATTTTATGGAAAATTCTCACATATCATAACTACTTTAATCAATACACAGGAATTCGTAGTCAGGAAATTAATCATGGAATATGAAATTTGAAATTCTGGGGGAAAAAGAATTGCTAAAAAATTGAAAAACATTAAAAATATATGTAACAGAAACTACTTATGGTGTAACACAACTAATAGAATATAAAAGTTCAAATAAACAATAACAAAACAAATTAAGAATAACATTAATTTTGCCAAAAGAAATTTTATCATTAGTAATAAGAACACTCTTGTTGCAATGATTTTTTTTGCTTTGAAACTTGTCAAAATAAATGTGTTTCCATAGGAGATTTGGGTGTTCTTAATACTGAAACTCTGAACACCCCTACTTACAGAGAAGAATGACTTGAAATATGGTATGCTATAGGGAGTTAGAAAGGTGTAATGATCTGGTCTGATTCACTTCACAGTAACAAAAATACTTAGGTTGTCACCAGGACTCATTCTGGTCTTACATGATTCACAGACTTTTGTCAAAGAAAATTTCAGGAAATCGAAAATTTTATTTAGTATTATAATGTTAAAATACTGACAAGCTCCATTCCAAGAAATGAAATTCAGTCACATATGGAGGTAGGTCTAGGTCCATGAAAAGATGACTTGAGAAAATATTCTGAGTTGGAAGGGACCAACAAGGAATGGCCCACACAGGGTTTGCCAACAGAGATAATCTCATGATCATAGCCGTATCTCAGTAGTCATGTACATGTTTCATTTCTATAGATCTGTTAATCAACAGTAGTGCATTATAAAATTTGGGAGGGAAAGCAAGTATGGTAATAAACCCATCTTCCTATCTTAACAGAAAATTGTTAATTAATGCACTGTATGCATTTCTCAATACTTTCAAAGGCAGTAATAGGAAAAAGTAAGAAGATGGCATTTGCTGTATCTTTGCCTTTATAGCTCATGTTGTATCTGGTCTAACGAAATTTCATCCTTAGCTCCCAGAAATACTTAAACCCTAAAGCAGCTTTAATTTATCTAGGTAAATGACATCTCTAAAAAGACAGAAATATGGATTTGAACCTTCCCCTCTCCCTGAGAGGGAAAAAAAGAAAAAAAAAGAAAAGAGCCAAAAACCAGGCAATTATTGTGCTATGGAATCATTTTGAAAAGCAGGAGTTGCACAACATAATCTAACAAGAAGCATTGCCATGGTATCAAGCGCAAAGCCCAGATCAGTATCTGCTCACTGCTCACGTCACAGCATATAGGACCAATCATAAGATTGGAAGATTTTATGCATGCACTAGACAAATATAAACACACAGTTTACACTTTACACATTAGCACTGTCAGTGAGACAGTTTTCCAGGTAAAAACAAAAACCTCCTGAGGGTGTTGTGGCTGAGCGTTTGTTTGAAAACTAACAAAATACTTTTGTAGTTGTAGCTCTGCATGACACAACCAAAGCACACAAGGCATGCAGATGAGGGAGTCTCACTACTTACTTAACTTGTCTTTACCTGCAGCTTTCCAATTTGAAGAAAACATCTGACATGAAAATATCTTAATTTTGATATGGTAGAATTATGAAGAATTCTAAGTGGGCAAATTCTAATAAGAAAGGTGAGACAGCTTCTTAGGTTGTGCTACCAACCTTGTTCATAGTTACCCTCATAAAAATTTCTAAGGAAGTGTTTATGTTCTCTTCCATGAAGATTCATAATTGTGAAAATTAAAAATAAAATATTTTTTAAAACACTGTATTTTAAGAAAATGGTTTCTGAAATGGAGGAATTTAGTTCATGAGCAAAATTAAATATTTCCTGTAAATATTTTTATTGTCTCCAGTTCATAGACATATGTGACCTTAATCTTTTCATGCCATTTTTATGAATGTGCATATATGAGATGAAATAGGGTTGAACTATTTTTTCTGCCAGCTTATGTTTGATTTACCTCAAGATAGAATTAATCCAATAATTGTTGATGGGGGTTTTTAATTCTATACTGTAACCACCAGTTACTGAAAATATTAAAAACAGTATATTGGTTTTCTGTAAGAGATTGTTTCTACTCCATCTCCATCTGCATTTGTTTCTTAATAATTTTTATTGCGTTTTCTGTGTTGTCATTTAAAGTTACATATTGGTGACCTTTTGAATACCTCAGTATGTTAGGATATGATGTGGCTGTGGATTTTGTTTTTATATGACTTCTGAAATGTCTTGGAAGACATATTTATACGGCTTCACCTAAAAATGTTTGCAATGCATTATAGATTTACCATCCCAACAAAATTGTCACAAGGTTTCAAGTTTCACAACATAATCAAAGATAAATTGTTTCCAGTAGTACAAAAAGGCTTTCAGTTAGACAACAATTCTGAAAATGGTATTCATAATTGGCCAAATGGCAGAAATATAAACTGGCAGAGAGATATTTAGTTATTTATACCATCTTAGAGGAATGTACCTACCACTAAGATTTCCAGATACTCTAGAGTATAACAGCAAATTTGATCTTAGCTTAATAATTACGTTGAGGATTTCAGCTTCTTTCTAAAGGTGATATGAAGGAAATCCTACTAAATTACCAGGAACTAATTTGTAGATCTCAGCAAATTATTTCAGTATGTGTAGATAATGGCTCCATATAGATTTGTACTGAATAGTTGGAGCTTTTAATATGAACAGAAGGATGATTGTGGCTGCATTCATAAGAAAATAAAGGTACTTCTACCAGCATAATATCGTTCTTTTACCCAGCTACGTAGATGAGTTCCTTAAAACCCTGAATGTTGTCAAGATTCATCTAAGACTCTCAGCTAGAAAGCTCACAATTCTCAAATGACAAGCAAATGCAACTTATTTTCTCTGAAGCCCACACAGATGAGAATCTGTGAAAGGTGCCTGTGCACACCATCCGTAAGCACTCAGCACCAACTTTTAAGTGCTCAGAAGTAATATTCATTAATTGACTGTAAATTTCTACTAGGTAAAATGCTTCACAAACAGGCTTAAGTTTTAAGTATTAGCTACAGTCCTCCCTTTGGCATAGAACTCTTCATTTTTATAGAATTTTTTTTATAAAACATTATTATTTTAATTTCTACATCTAAGGCTATATTGACCATGCCTGAAGTGCAGATCTATGCTTTCTTTTTTTTTTTATTTTCATGAACTAAGATCAAAAACGACATTTCCTTAAGAAATTAAAAACTTGTTTCTCATGTGTTTATACAATTTTTGTTGTTGTTACTCAGTTTCTGACTCAATTTCATGTATTTCATAACACTAAACATAACAAAATAATTTAAAAGAATGAACTTCCTATAAGCAAAAGTGCCATGGTGTTAACATTTGAGATTTTTGACTCATTTCTTAATTTCATTTTACGAGATAAGTGTAATTTCTAGTAAGTACATCACTCATCAGCTTTTTTTCTTCCTTTTTCATCCTTTTCTTTGAATTTGGTTCACTTTTCCATATAATTTCTGAATGTCACTACATCATTCTTCTGACCAGATGTTTACCTACAGCACAGTACATGTTTTCTGTAACACTTCTAAGTTTTTGCTGAAAAAACAGTTGTGGAAGTTCCCTAAAACATACATATAACAATCACTCAGCAGCACAAAATAGTCTGCCCCAGCTCAAAAAAAACCCCAACTCTGTACATGACAGATTTTTTTCTAAAACAATATCCAGAAACTGATGTGCCTAGACAGTGAGTATGTGTATTGAAAAAGCACTAGCTTGAAAGACAACTATCACCATCAGACTATATATAAAAATAGAAAACAGAATAAGGAGGGTTCATTGGATTCATGGCTCCTTGTTAATCCCTTGTTTTTAAGAGCTGGAATTTTTTTTTTTTTAGTGTTCTTATTTTGATAAGTTAAACTATAATAAAAACCTTTTTTTTTCTTCTCAACTGGATACTACTCAAAGAAAGCACACTAGTAGTATTTTCAAATAAGATAATTAATAAGACTCCAACATTTCAAAAAATATCAAAACCCATTAGTTTTTTCTCAGTGGTTTTAATCCCTTAAGGAAGTAAACAGGTCACTTGCACTAGAATTACAAAGTTCTAAGAAGCACAGGATACTCTGCTGGGATGATGGTCTGATTTTAATTCCTTATGCTCTCTTTTTAAGAAGCCCTTTACAATTTGAGTATAACTCTACAACATTTTCTTTTCAAATGTATAGATATTTGCACTGCTTGATAGGTTGATAATCAAATTACTAGAGTAGACAGTCAGTGTCTGCATATAGTGTGCTGCCAAAGTTGCAAGAGGCATGGGAGGGGTTCACATATTTTTGTTTCATTTTTGCTGCCAGCTGCCATACTGCTGTGGTGTTTAAAGACAGTGCCAAACACAGGGTTCTAAAGGTTCTCCTATAATTATATCAGATAGAGCAAGGGCAGGGCATGCTTTAACACTGAATCCTTCCTTATTCATTTAGAGCCTGGCTCAAGCCTTGAGAAGTTTAACACCTTGCAGAACTGCGTTCCTAGCAAAGCCTCATGTTCATGTTCTCATTCTTCCAGCAAACAGTATTTTTTTTAATGTGTTATTGATTCTCAGGCATTGAATTAACCCCAAATTTCCTAACTTATCTAGTAACTTTTCAGAGGTTTTTTTACTAGTAATGCTTATATCCAATGTTACCTTAATTCCTTTGAGCTTTTTTTTTCCCTATAAAAGCATTAAGTATCTACAGTGAAACACAAGCAGTTTATTGTCCCTCAGTTATTTGACCTGTATGCAGGACAATGGATGGAAAACTTTACCACTGTGATGCCTAAGATACAGGCTCAATTAATGTTGAGAATGACAGAAGGAATTTGATGATGGAAAGGCATGCTGGAGAGCTAGAAAGCCTCTTTGAATAACTATCCAAGACAGGGTTCCTAAATATTTTGTCCTTAGCTTCCTAGGCAGCTATTTTCTTCACCTTTTCCCTAGATATTTGTTTTCTTTATTTCAAAACTTTTCTTTCGGTAGTAGTAGATGTTTCCAAATGGACAGGAAACTCTCTCTCTTAGCATTTCTTCTCTAATGTCACTTGAAGGCAATCTAAAAACCAGTCGTTGCCTCTCTTGCCTCTCATTTACTGTAACATCCTCCCACAAGCTCTGACAAATCTTTTCACAAAAACTGTATGCTTTTCAGACATTCTTAAGAATCAGGAAATTGCACTGTACAAGTTTCTCATTCCTTTTTTTAATGTCTTCAGTGACTTCTCTTCCCTAATTTAAAATGCAAAGTGATCTAGTCTTCCCTGTATGATCCTCATTAAGCTACTAAACCAAGCGTTTTTATTCTCATATACTACTAATGCATTAACCACCATTTCTGTTATGACAGTACTACTAATCTCAATTGCTATTTCTTGTATTTTCAAAAAAACCGCCACATTATGCTCTCTCCTATCCTGCCTGCTATTTTTGAAAAGACAGACAACCACAGGATCATTTTAGTGCCTTACTTCAAATCTCACCATGAAAGTCCTGACATCTCGAATGTAGTAAGAGCACTGTAAAAATAGATTTTTCACAACTATTTTCTTGTACTCTACTCTGATGCATTCTGTTTTTCTTATTTTCCCCAAGTACCTTATGTTTTCATGCATGTCCTGCTGTTGTCCTGGATGAGCAAAATAATCTAGCCACTCACCTACCATGAGGTGACATGATGTTGTGCTTTAAAAATGCATTTTGGCAAATCTCCAAGACTGTTTTCATTCAGTTTCTTGCCCTCTGAGTTAGTTAGATATTTCTGGCAACCAGACTATGCCTTGAATTATTTTGTATACATATCTAGGTATAATATCTGAAATAAAGCAGAGCTGCACAATCTCATCTTCTTATGCAGTAATTGATGCCTTCCAATTTAATACATGCAGAGAGATCATAGAGAAATTGAATTATTAAAAAGCCTCCTGGATGTGGAGAAGTATTTTATATTTGCTGAACACTTAAATTCCTTGTTAAGGAAGGTTATATGACCTGAAATCTGCCTTTTAATCACCCCATGCAAAGCTGAACATTTGTGGCATTTCTCTTTGTTTTCCACCTGTACTGCTCAGTAGAGGCTGGGGAAATGCACTAAACTATATACCAAAATGCACCTGCTGCCTAACTGTGTTTGTCTCCATTGCCTAATAGTCCAATCACAGCTACGATGCTACTTAGTTTTCATAGCAACTTGGGTAATACCTTGCAGAGAATGAGAAGTTGGTAACAAAAATGAGGCATAGGTTGCTTTTTGAAAAATCATTTTTGAATGAACATTTGAACAAAAATGAACACTCGAATGAATATGTCTGAGAGAGAACATATTCCTGTCTCCCTAACAGAAGCAGATTAAAACAACTTGGAGTCTCTTCCCATTTTGATGCCATTGTGGTCTATGAGGAACAGTGCAGCACAAGCCACAGGCTAGGTAAATGTAGAGAAATTGAAGAGGAAGCACCCAGACATAAAAGGAAAGCAAAAAAAAACCCAGACATGTTGCTAGTCAAAAGGTCTATTAGAAAGCAATAAATGAAATCACATTCTGTACACAAATAGCATGCAAATGTGAATAAGCATTTGGCATTGCACCCTTAGCAGGAGCGTGTGTGAGAAAGTTAATCTGAACAGCATCAGCATCTAAGACATTATTCAAGAGCATTACTAATTTTTAACTCTGAACAGAAAATACAGATTACCTGTATGGAATTATTTGGCATCCAAATTGAACATCCATGGACTCAGTATCTTTTCATGCCTATAATTTCAGATAATAGTTGTTTGTGATATTTTTAGTCTAGCTAATATATTCGGAAAAAAACCTTAGTGCAAGTGCTAATGCACATTTCATTTTGGTGAAAAAAAATCATAAATGTGATTAGATTTGGTTTGACTCAATCAGTAATGCAACATCATTAACTACCTTATGATTCTTTAAATGAGCATATCAGTACATACAGAATACAGTACCCAAAGCATATACTCAGTCTTCTGTAAACTGGCTGCTTAGGAAGTTTATAGTATATTACTGCCTGTTGTGACAGCTCTGACAACTTTTTATGTGAAGTTGGGTGTTGTTTTTTTCCTTAAGGATGGATAATCTGAAAACGTGGACCATTGAAACACTGACAAATGGTAATCCTCATGCTTCTATGAAAGTTTTCTTGAAAATTGAAGGAAAAGTTCAAAAACTGTCAATTTATGAATGACTACATCCCCCTCCAAGTTTCACCAAGAAGACTGAGGTGCTAACTTAGGATTTCTAGCAAGGCAAACATCTACAAAGGGCTTCTTTCTATGGGCAATATTTTGTCTTTTATGCAGTTGGTCATAATACAAACTTGGGGCAGTAAAGAACTATGTTGCAACAAATTTAAGAGTACCTGTAGTGAGTTGGCAACAAATCCAATGTGGTTTGAATGAGCAAAGCACACATATCCCTTACAGTCCAGCAATCTCTGTTGGCTTCAGGGGCAAATCACAGAGCCATCCTTCTATTACTTCCTCCTGGACTTGGAGGATTGGCACACAGTGTTCTAGCTAGGAACACCGTGTCATATGTCAAATATATTTTTCCAAGACTATGGGTACCAATGTGGAGCCTTTTTTTGCCATCTTGCAAGATGTGTCATTTAGATTCTTGAATGGGATAATGGAAAGAGTCTGTTCAGCAACAAAAACAGGGTAGAAACCCTGGGTTAGTTTATCAGAATACTTCTAAACAATTTCAGCCTATGATATTCAGGATTACTTTCAACCAAGCTGATCTTTGGGATACAGAATTATAAGCTATGTTTTATAGAAACAGTGTGTGCACTCAGATGTTAAAGCATTCCAGCATCTCTAAAGAGTCCAGATTGTTCTTAACATTCATGCCAAATTATCAACAATTTAGGAAACAGTTGCCAAAGGTCATTCCAACTACAGCTGTTTGGAAATGCAAAGGGGGTTTATTGATCTTTTCCTTTACACAGCTGTTTAAAAAAATATTATTACATCATGGAAATAAAGACCATGACAGATGACTTGGCCATAGGAGGTGGAGGAGGGTGGGAAGGGGGATGCTTAGTGAGGGTTGGGTTGAGGGTGAAAGACTCCACTGCAATGATATTGTTAGGTCTCTCTGTAGTAATACTGCTCTCGTGATGTGACTTTGACCTGGCACTGTACTTGTCTCCCAACAAATTAGGGAAGCTGGCTCAGCCGGTTGGTAAAGAAATCATTAGGCATGGCACTTTATGTGGCACTAATTTCACAGCTCTAAAGCAACCTGGAGTCCTCCCAGAAACATGGGTATCATATTCATACAAATCACTAACCCCAGAGGCCAGCTCTGCCTGCTCTTATGAAGTACTGTGAATCATGATCTTT
Organism: Scytalopus superciliaris; assembly: GCA_013400415.1. Classification (NCBI taxonomy): domain Eukaryota; kingdom Metazoa; phylum Chordata; class Aves; order Passeriformes; family Rhinocryptidae; genus Scytalopus; species Scytalopus superciliaris. The sequence continues at coordinate 1,297 of VXBX01002713.1, read as the reverse complement.
AGGAAAACTAAATGGCTGTGATCCAATTTAGCAGCTGGATTATATTAGTTCACATTTTTAAGGACAAAGGTTATAATAACAAGATCTTGTGTTACTCAATTGGATCAATTTACTCAATTAGGTAACGTAGTTACCTTAATGGTTCTGTAACTGTTGGAGTTAGGAGCAATATTATTTCTTTTTCTAGGTAATACAAAAAAAAAAAAAAAAAAGGGAATCCCATGGATGAAGGCAGACTAGTAGAAAACAGGCAGTTGCAGTAAGAGAGAAAGGAAAAAAAAACTTCTCACTGTTGCCAAGAAGTTAGTAGAAATGACAACAGACATTAATGATAGAGATGAAGTCTGAGTCAGAGTACTTCAGGGCCTTGAAAGCATAAGCAAGAAGTTTAAACCTGATACACCAGGCAAAAGGAAACAGAGAACACAAAAGACAAGTGTGTGTGTTAATACACACATGCACTTGCATGAGGTACATGTTTAGAGAGCTTAGACATGAAACAATGGAATTTTCCTACCTACTCAACACTAGCATTTTTAATGGGATAACATCTGCAAATCTCGTAACAGGCTATTGAACAAGAAAATTTATTTCAACTTTTGGATTGCAAAGATTGCTCTTATTTCTAGGTGATATGCCTTGGTATTCAGAAATTTTAGTTGCATATAGTTCACATTAATGTAGCAGTCAGAATTTGGCTTATAAGCTGTAAAAGTGGTTAAACATGTTTTAAAGTACGAGCTACATTATCCACAAACCTGAAAAATTGTAGAAAGCACTTATCTTGATATAGCTAATGCCTGTAACATTTAATGGACACCTTTTCTTTCAAATAGATTCTGCTTACTAACAGAATAAGAGGGAGAAGGCTGGTGGGTTGTTTTGAAGTGTGAAAAAGGGCCCTATGTTTGTTTTTTTTCAGGCTGAACTCTTAATTCCTTAGCCTGCTGCTCATGCAACTTGGGCCAACCAAAACTCACACAGCCTCAAGAGCTGCCAAGAGCCCATATCAAAGCTTGTAGCAGCTTCTCACGCGATTCATGGAGGCTCAAATGCTTTTACACACACGGGTATCCCCCGCCCCCCCCCCTCCTCCGAGCCGCTCCTGGACCCGATCTGCGGGGCACGCGAGAGCCGGTGCTGTCCGGAAAGCCCATGGAGAAGAAGAGGGGATGATTTTCGTCTCGTCTCTGGGGTTCATCCAGGCACTCGGGAGAACGATTTAATGACCTGCTCCGCCCCTGCTCCCCCCGCCCAGGCAGCTCCGGGCGGCTCTCGGTCACACGAGAAGGGAGCG
>VXBX01002712.1:1070976-1144906 GCA_013400415.1 Scytalopus superciliaris | reverse complement strand
GGTGTCTGTGGAGAAGAGATGCCCAATATCATGTTAATATTTTTCCTTTAGTGAAAGAGAATAAAAGTCTGTGAACTTGTGCCTTATGAACCCAACCTCATCTCTCTATCCTCTATCAGATAGACAGGATTTTTTTTTTTTTAATTTTTTTTCTTTCCCCTCAGCATGAAGAATTCAATAAACCAGGTATGACTTTACCAGTCAGCTGTTTCTACATCAGTTTATCTGGATGTTATGTTCTTTGCACTCTTATCTATGTATTAAAGGGGTAAAGGTGATACATTTGCGAGAAGTTTTATGTGATGTTACATAGATTTAAAAGATTTCTAAGACCAATATTTGTAATAGAGCCTGAATTAATATATATGAATATCTTCCATGTTCTATTACCAATTTTTATAAGCTACCATTTTGCAAGTTACCAGTTTAATAACAAAACTTACACATACTGAGACTCTTTAAGCCTAGGCAAGGGTGAAAGGCTAGGTGCAGTAATCACCTCAACTAAGGCCTTTGGATGTGTTTGGCATGTCAGTATCTCTGCTTTTATTATATACTATAAGAAGAGTTCAGCCTTCCTCCTTGTGGAAGTGGCAGGTGAAGTGAAAGTTCTCCAGTATGCAAGCAGCCCGGGGAACTGAGTCTTGTTCTCCCATTCAGCTCCACAAACAGCACCCAATTTGCTCAGGTCTGCTCCTCTACTATTCTGTAAACACCACTCCAGAAGCAGACTTAGTCTGCAGCAGCAGAGAAGAGTGCTTTGTTTTCCTAGAGTACATGGTATTTCCCTCTAAGTCAGTCTGGTTGCCTGGTCTGGCTGTTTGGTGACATCCTTGCCATACAATGTTTGAGGGCTTAATTAAGTAACATGCCATCTTGCTTTGTACTCATGTGCTCTTTTTGTATTCTGTACTGCTATCACTGGACTAAATCTGACAACCAGGATCTCCAGCATGAAACAAAATGTGAGATTTTTTTTTCTTTTATCCAGCTAGCACTCAGTAACTTCAGAACAAGCTATGTGGATTTAGTTATGGCTTGTATTTAAACGAATATCTTGTCCTGTGTTATTCAGTTTCAGAAGGGTTAATGTGCATTTCCCCAGGATCCACAGACCAAAGCAACAGTCCCCTGCTCACTAAATGAACCACTGATGTTTATGAACATTATGTTCATACAGTGAGGTTTTATATATGTAGGGAAATGAGCTACAAAAGCTGCTTGTATTGCTGCACCTCTTTATGTTTGCAAAAGCCAATAGGGCTTTACCTAGACACAGCATGTATCATCTCTCCTGTGTTTCTGTGGTAATAACCACTGTCATGGTTCAACCCCACAGACAGTCACCACACAGCCACAGTGGGATGGGGGAAAAAATATGGTGAAAAAAAGTAAAATTCTTGGATTAAGATAAAGACAACTTAATAGGACAGAAAAAGAAGAGATAATGGCAATGATTATAATAATTAGAACATACAAAGCAATTGATGCATAATACAATTGTTTGCCACCTGCCAACTGATACCCAGCTAGTTCCCAAGCCCTCTCAGCCAGCTTTCCACGTAGTTTATATACTAAGTGTGACATTATATGGTGCGGGATATCCCTTTGGCCAGTTGTGGCCAGCTGTCCCCACTATGTCCTTTCTCAGCTCTTTGTTCCCCTCAACAAACTGCCTGGTGAGACGATGTGAGAAGCAGAAAAGGCCTTGACTTAGTGTAAGCACTACTGAGCATCAACTAAAACATCAATGTGTTATTAACATTATTCTCCTCATAAATCCAAAACACAACTACAGCAGCTACTAGGAGGAAAATTAACAGCATCCCAGATGAAATCAGGACAGCAACAAGTTTTGACATTTTGAAAACTACTGGCTTAAAACTCGAAAATAAATGAGCTATTTTTTAAAACAGAGAGAGTTCTAGAAAATATTCCTGGATATTTCTCTGCAGTTCACATGTAATATGCTCTGAATATCACCAGTTGATTTCCAAAGCAATTTCTTGTAACACTTTTGTGAAATGCAAAAGAACTTCTTTGAGCAGAATTAAAGAAGAATAAAAGCGAGCTTCCAAGAATAAAAGCCAAACCTTCTAAGGAAGATTAACCTCTACTTCAAGAAAAGGCTAGGAACTTGAAATCATGCCAATTATAAGTATGGGAATGTATAAAGAATCAGGTGGTGTATTCTGAATAAGACTGAGCTGGGAAGCAATATGTGAGTATGGAAAGATTTATTTGGAAAGAATAAGACAACTTTACTGAAGAGACACTGGAACACAGAGTTGATTTTGTTGTGTATATTTTATACAAGGGATAGGATGTGCTTAATAAACATTTCTTCTTAGCAATTGTTTGTTTCTCTTTATGACTAGCTTTCTCTGAGCATCCTGCAGCTTGTCTAGGCATGGGCAATTGTCTCTGCCACACCATAAAAACTGTAGTCACCTGCTCAGAGCCAATGTATTCTCTGACTTTCTCACTGGTCATTTGTTTGGGTTTGGCTCTTTGTGTATTCTGGTATGAGTCAGAAGCAGAAAGAGATAAAATTAGCAAAGTTCTTTCAGCTGTCATTTGGCTTGTAATGCCACCAAAGTCTGTGTTTTGTAAGGCCAGCAGTCTGACCACCTCAGGATCCTGTCCCCATCATTTTCTAACCACCCATGATCAGGCTAGATACTACTTCCCCAGAAAACTCTGTCTGGCATTCTGCATTTTGATGTCTTTCTCCACTCTAAGTATATTTCTGATGGAAGAAAGAAGTGTCACACTTTAATGCTCACTGCAAGCTACCAGCAGTGATTTTCAAATTATTTGAACAGTGGTCCCATTAACAAGGGGGACAGCAAAATCCTGTCTCAACTTCACACCTTTCCCCTTTTTTTGGAGATAGTAGATCAGGGGAGTCTCAGACCTAGAAATATCCAACCTTCAGTTTCTATTCCTCTGTTTAGTTTTTTCCTGTACCTTGCATTGATAATGTGCTTCCATCATCACAAATCACATATACCCATTTTGAGAATGTAGTACCATACATGATCCAAGAAGCAGTCACTAGGATTGTTGATATTCATGCAGAGTTTTGCACTAGCTGGTGTAATTTAGCCTAAAGCACCATATCTCCACAAGTAGAGAAGAGAAGGTTAATTCTTAAATCTTGGTCGTTTGTATCTTCGAGGTCTCTTCAAAGTCACAGAGCATGGAGAATGGGCAAGATGGGTATTAAAGAGGAAAAAAATGAGGTGGAATAGATGGATAAATCATTATTGGAAAATCTGCCACCTTCTTCTCTGAGACCACAGGTAAGTGGAATTATGCCTCAGATGTCTGGAGAATGGAAAGGTATGGAGACTGTGTAAAGACTGGATTTCTTCAAGGATTTCAGAGTTATTTCTTCATAGATTTTTCTCAATAATTCAATTTGCTTGATGTTACCCTGTGTCTGTGTGTGCATACACACATACATATGTATAAATAAAATAGGTTTTTATAAATAGTCTGTGAACATATCCATTAAGAAATGGATATCCATACCTGTCCAAATGAAATCTCACTGGTTTAGTCAGTTTTTGTGCCCCTGTTCCCTAAAAAAGGCTCAATTGCTTACTTGTTGCCAGACTGAATGTGTAGCTATAAACTATCTTGAATCCAAGTTATATTTCCCAGGGGCAGCAATATATCATTTTAATGTAATAGTTACATTTCTGGGATAATAATACATTGTGGAAGTCCTAGTGTTTCCAAAACCTATAATGTCTACCTGCAAACAGAATGACAATTCCATAGCTAATCCTTCACAGTTATTGTGGAAAGATTTCAGCACTCGTCAAATGTCTGTCTTAAATGGTTCTGTGGGTGGCTTCCCTCAGGTGATTAATTTTACTTAATCATGATTTTCTATACAAAAAAAAAGCCTTTTCCCTGTTTTGGCAACAGCAAGTCATGGTATGTTGTATCTGCTTGCGTGTCTTGTTCATTTGGGATTTTTGTTACATACATATTGTTTGTGTAGTAGGTAGCAAATGCAGGATACAGTTGGCTTGTAGGGGGAAGAATGTTTATTTGTCCAAAACCTGCTCTTTCTTTTTGAATCATAAATATAGAGAAACTAAAAAGTTTCATATTCTATTTAGACACTTTTATCTCTAAGATACTCTGTACCTCACAAGAAGTCTATTAGATCCTTTTCACAGTTCTCATCACCTTTGTTATGTTCCTGACATGTTCTGGTTCCCCCTGTCAAATGTCTTCCTCCTCTATCTTCAGGTTATTCCAGAGCAGCTGTGTGTTTTCTGAAGAGTATATATGAATCTCCTCAAAGAGTAATAAGTGTTCCCCAGACTTTGGAAGGGACCACTAATGAGCAATATGTGATTTATTTTTTTCCCTTCTTTCTTCCCTTTTTTAGCCCTTCTTTGAAGTATGTCCACTCTGTAACATGCAGCTCATGTAGGAACACAAGTGGTGTCCCTCAGAGCTCAGTATTGTGTTCATTCCTGTTTAATATTGTTATCAATGATCTGGATGAGGAGATTGCATCCTCAGTCAGTTCACAGGCAACGCCAAGTTGGGTGGAAGTTTTGATCTGCTGGAGGGTAGCAAGGCTCTGCAGAGGGATCTGGACAGGCTGGATCAATGAACTGAGGCCAACAGTATGAGGTTCAACAAGGCTGAGTGCTGAGTCCTGCCCTTGGGTCACAGCAATCCTAAGCAGCCTGGTGGAAAAGGATCTGGGAGTGCTGGTCAGTAGCAGTTGAACGTGAACCATTGGTGGACACAGGTGGCCAAGAAGGCCAATGACATGATTGTGCATGCAGGTAACTTTCTTATCTGTGGATTTTTGTGTTTCTAGTTCTGATTGTGCTTCGCTACACACCTCTGAGTTTCATACTCATGTTTGTTGCCTTTATAATCTCTTCTGTCTAAACTCTTAAGCTAATTTCTGATTGAGAACAGAATTCAGCCAGATTTCAGGTAATCTGACCTCTTTCCTTTTCCCACACATGTTTTGTTAGGGAAGGAAGTCAGGTCTCAGGCAGAATTTAGACCTATACTGAAAGTATTTTCATTATAACAGAAGAAAATATTAACCGTGGAAATGATCAGTACTGGCTAAACTTAAGGTGTTACGTGTGCTTGTATACGCAGAACATGAGTGGTGCCTTTTCTTTGTTTCACAGCTTGTTTTTTTTTCAAACTAGGAGCTGGATTATAATGCTGAGATATTAAAAAAAAAAAAAAATTGAAAATGCTAGTGACCTTTCAGTTATTTGCCACCTCTGCCTGAAAAATTTTAGTTCAAAACATTTCTTGTTTAGCAAAAGTTGTCCACGTCTTCTGCTAGATTTTCTCTGAGAAGTGGCTCTCAAAGTATATTCAGTACAGTTGATGGAGAGATTGTCTTTCAATTTTGTACAAAGTAAAGACCAGTCTTCAAAATCACCTGAGATGAGCCTTTTATTGTACCCAGTGTGTAGTATCTTGTATTGACAGGAAGTTTTGCTGTTCAGCAAGAACTTATTCCTCCTGTTTACATTCACAGAATAGGGATTATATCCCTTCATCCTAATTTAGCAGAATTTGTACTCCAGCATTCTTGTGGAACAGCTGTAACTATCAGGAAGGAGAAGAATCACATCTCTTCTGCACACACACTAGTGATAGAAGTGTCAAGTTAAAATAAAAGTATCTAAGTAACTTGACATGGGCAAAACTGGGACAATTTACTTCATTCTACTGGGAAGAACATCACTGTGATATGTGGACTGGTCACTAGAGTGGCATCCACACTAAGAACATCTGGTGTCATTCTCTTTCTGATAAAACAGTCATGGCAGGTGAAAGCAGTGTAGAAACTTAGGGTAAATCTTGCTGTGGCTGTTTAAGTCACTATTGCCCTCCAGCTACTTGTTGACTGAATGTTGGGTTGGCACTCAAATAGATGAGCTCACTAGAGCAGCTGACACTTGTGTGCATGAGCTGGTCTGATGAATCTGCCATAGAAACTGCCACTTGAGACATGCAGGAGGGATTGACCACTGAAACACAGAAATGCAGCTGGGAGAAAATGTTAAGTGAATTTGTTGGTCATGAACGCAGCCTTTGAGCATCAGTATAACCTTATTAGCAGCTAATGTGTCCTTCAAAGTAGGATTTGTACTTCTAACTTGTATAGACACTTTTGGAAATTTTATCCCTTCTCTTCACGAAGAGAACTGTCTTATAATTGTATGATGGTCATTTTCAAAAGTCTGTTGGAGAATTACCCCATCATGTTAACAATGCTAGAATTATCAGAAATCTTGCAGTTTTGCCAAACTAGAATTAGTGAGAAACAATTTAAATATTTTACAGCTGTGCCACATTACATAGTAATTGCTTGCTTAATAACACAGGATGTACCCTTTAACTTACAAAGATAGTTAATTAATTTGCTTTTTTTATTAGTTTTTTTCTTTTAAAAAAAACTTGCTGAATACTTCATAACTTGTGTGTGTTTATTTCTTGTTATAGCTAACAGTGTTAAGTCAGAAGGTTTTAATTTCTTAAGGATTAGAGTATTACACACTTAAACCCAATTTAAATGTCCTTTAAACAGTTCTGAGTGTGTTTCTTCATTCCTGGAACTCTTAATGTGTGTGTTTAATAGTGATATGGACACTCAAAACAGCAAAAACAGAAAAAAGAGAAAGAAGTCAAAATAATCACCTCTAGCAATTTTACAGCTATGGAGTGAGACACCAAGGGAAAAGAAAAACCAAGGTGCTGTTATTCTGCTACTTGAACATCTATGGTTTTGTGCACATTTAAATATTTTTGATACAGTTTTTTTCTATTCTTAAGCCAGAAATTTAATTTTTGCGTTAAGTTGATTTGAGGCCATTAGCATTAATCACTTATTATTAAGCATGTCTTTAAGTGTTTCTTCACCAGAAGTAAATTCAAGTACTTTATTTTCCTGAAATAATCCCAAAACTCTATTGGTTCCCCTCTCAGAATCTAGCTTAATTTAGATCAGCTTTCTCACCATACATTGCGGTGTCACTTGGGTCTGCATGTTAGTCTTTCTAACTAGCATATGCCTAAAAATGTGAGGTTTTCTTTCCCAGCCAAACACAACATGATGCAGAATTTCTAGTGTCTGTAACCTCTGCTTCCATCAAACTCATGATGAACATTTGATTATTTTGTGGAATTCTGTGTGGTCTAGCAGGCTTGTGAGTCTCTCTAAAAATACTACCTTACTATACTGTCAAGAAGCATTAAGACTATTCTTTTAGGGTGTATTTTGTCCTGGCCCAACTGGCCCAGCCTGTTGTAATTGCTGATGGTTCACCTAGGACAAGTGAGCTCTCTGTCATTTTTTTGTCTGTCATTGGTATTTGGAAAAAATATCTTTTTGATAACTGTAGGGCTGGGATGAAATTTTCACTACTCCCATGGGCTTTCTCTTTTACTTCCACTTGTATTTTTGACCATTGCTTTTTACAGAGTTGCCAAGAATCCTGTGGCCATTTCTGGGGCCCCAAATTCAACTGGGATTTTTTTCCTAGGTATTTTCTGTTTCATGTCTTTACGGACTGTAATGTGAGCCTCTAACAGAAGCCATTTTGGGGAAGAGACTGTCAGCACAGGCCAAACTGCACTTTATTGTTGCTCTGCAATTGTGTGACCTAAGTATATGACAGAGTTTGCCTTCTGCAGCCTTTTTGCAAAATTCATGCATCTAGAAACTGTTTTCTGTCAACACTTCAGATGGGCAGTAGTGGATAGGTGTGGTGACATGTCTAAGCCTTTCTCCTGTGTAAATTTGTGCACATTAAACTGTGTGCTGTGGTCAGACATGGAGATAAGCTGTAGCAATAATAGTGACAGTGGATTTCAGATGCACAGTTATTTCTCTATCTGTAGCATCTCTTTGCAGAGAAGGACTATATTACTCCAGGGAAACTCTTGAGCTTTTTATTTAGGTAGCTGGCTGGGCATTTTTTCTTTTTGTCTATTGCTTAGTTTAGCTGGGTTTTATTTCCTATGAGGATGGAGGAGTCGGGAGCAGTTGGGGTCAGTGGGTGTTGGGTTTTCTAATTTATCAATGCTAGCAGCAAATCTGCACCTACTCCTACTTTTGTTCATTTTTTTTCCTTCAGTTTCTTCTGTCAATTTTTTCCTGGTGCTTACCAGTATGAGTGATCTTTTGCTTATAACAATGTCCTTGCATATTAATTTCAAATCCTTCTAAACTCAGGATGTTTTCTTCAGTATGCCTTTCAATAAAAGTTAACTGCCTTTCAAGATAATCAAACCTAGTAAGTAAAAGGCACTAACATTGTTGATAAACTCTAAGGGAAAAACTGTAAAGTCAAGGTGATCAAAATTTTAATTACTTTTCTTTGTCTCTTATTTGTGACTTTCAATATAAATCAATTCTCCTAACGACCTGGAAAGCTGGACATTTCCATCCCTATTGTCTGTTCTTCAGAGGGTTACCAGTTATGGAAAACAGGCCTTTAAAAGTCTTGTGTGTTTTGGGTAACTTCCTGACAATACTTAACTATCCTGTTGAGATGGAAGACACAATATTGTTTGGCCGGATATTGGGTATATTCACTTTTGGTTTTGTCTAAGATAGTGGGAAGGTGCTTTGATGTCCTTCTGCTGTGTTCCCTTACTGAATCATAGAATAGAATCACAGAACCACAGAGTATGTTGAGTTGGAAGGTACTCACAAGAATCACGAAGTCCAACTCCTGGCCCTGCACAGGACCATCCCCAAGAGTCACACCATGTGCCTGAGAGTATCGTCCAAACACTTCTTGAACTCTGTCAGGCTTGGTGCTGTGCCACTTCCTTGGAAAGTCTGTCCAGTGCCCCTTCTATATGTTACTGCTTCCTACCTGTAGCTTTTACAGACACTTTTTCATTGGCTCCACGAATTGCACTGGAGGTCTTTCTTGATTTGAAATTAACAGAGATCTTATTGGTTATTCAGCTTCTGCTGAATCATTTTGTTTGCTTTTTTGAAGCTTTACTATTTGTTGCAGTTTTATGGTGGGGTTTTTTTGTTTGTTTTTTTTTCTTTCCTAAATGTGTAATATTGACTTGGCTTCTGTTTTTTCCCACTGATCACCATTCATAGACTTACAGAAACTTCAGTTCTCTTTAAATTACTATTATTACAAACCTAATTTCACTTGGCTGTGCCAAAACATGATTCTGGGTCTTTCAGCACAGGTTTTTTTATCCCAGATCCATCCCAAGAGCACCTGAGTTTCTTACAAAGAACTCTGTTAAAACCTGCAACACTACAAGATAGGCTTCTGTACTTTCTGTATTTTCCATTTAAAAGCATGTGTCTCTCACCTTTCCTCTTACATGGAATGCAGTTCAAATTTCTGTAATACAGTTTCAATACAGCTTCTTGTGCCAAGTTAACTGAAAACTATTAAAATCATCAAGAGTTTCAGAGTAAACTATTGTCAGCAAAACACACCGCTCCTTTTTCTTTTCCGTTTTCAACAGTTCTCACAGACAAAGAGAGAAGAAGTGATTAAATCTTTTTCACTTGCTTTCTGTGGTTCTGGAGAGTTTTGGTTCTACTGTTGAGCTTTTAACTGCTCTATTTGTGGATTTTTCTGTAGTTACTTCACCTGAGCAACATTTGTTGTTCAGAAATGAGTTGCAGTCAAGAGAAGTGTAATAAGGCTTCTTCTGTTATCATTGGCTGCTTTCTAACTGGCCTTAACATTGCTTAACACTTAAGTCTATAAACCTGTTAACATCTAAGTTAATAGAACACAATCCAAATGACCTTAAGTCATTATAAAATACACCAAAGATTTCACTGACCATCTCAAGGTGAATAATAGCAACATGCAGTCTAAACTGTGGTATCTTGTGCAGTATCCCTTGGTTGTGCCAGGCTTTTCTTCCTTTTTTTAGTCCTGCATCTGTCCCCCAAATATTATATGGCACTAATCCATCCTTCATCCTTTCTTTGGAGGAGCAGTTTTTCCTGTTTTGAAAGTTTCAGAATTAGTTGGGATCCTTTTTCTGAGGGAACTTCACTTCAGAGACCTGCTGTGAATATTATTTCTGGAAGTACTGTGTCTATGGACAGAAAACCAACTTTTCATTCATCTCTCCAGCCTATCTTGTCCCTACAGATTCATACAGTTAGCCTGAAGCTGGCAACCAGCAAAATCTTATCATTTTATACACCCCAAAATAGTCCAGGCAAAATGTATAATTCTATCATGCACATTTTAAATTTTACCTAGCTTTTCAGACTGCTCTGTAAAGCTAAAGGAGGAATGTCATTTGTCTTCAGAAAGCCTATCATAACTTGAATAATAAAATTCAGAAGTAAGAAAGTTGCTATTACATATGAATAATTGCACTGAGTATTTCATAATTTGTGTATTTGATGCCATATCAAAATATATTGCAATGTAAGTCACAGGATCAAATGTAAAAGAATGCTTTTAATTAGAAAAGAGCTTTTATTCCTTTTTTGATAATGCCTATCAAAAATATATTTTTTTAAAAATCTGCACTTTATTCAATTAGAAAAGCTCAATTAATCAACAAGAGCCAAATGAGTTCTGTTCCAACTAATGAAACATAACGCCATTTGCTCCCTTCATCCATTCATTTCTTTAGAGGTCAGTTCTGTGACTGTGCTGCTGTAAGGCTGTGTAAGTACTGAGGGGCTTTTTGGTGTGTTGATTTTTGGGTTTCTGGGGTTTTTGATGTTTGTTTGTTTGTTTAATGCTTTCAAGTCCCAGCATTTAGAATGGAGTTGCAGAAGGATTAGTCCATCTCACAATTAGTTCATGTATAGCCACCAGAGTGCCTGGTAATAACAGCTTCCGACAAGAGTGAATGGTTATTGAAATAGAATCCTATCTCCTGTAGAAATAGTGGAGAATCGATAAATTATTATTCTATAAATTATTAAATATATAGACATAAGATGACCATAAGTTGAGCTCCTTCTCATCAATTAATTAAATGAGGACATACACCCATTGTTACCATCTGTCTATTAATTTAATAATTTATTGAGTAATGGGTGCTGCTAATACAGAATTGAACATGACAATATCCATCTCCAGTGCTAGTCCAACATTAACGAGCTTGACACTACATTAGTCTACTCCACCTTTTTGGCAAATGTCTTTATTTAATATGGTCCTGCAAAATGAGTTGCCCAGATTTGTAACTTGACAGGTGCTTAATTTCTGATGAATTTCTCTTCTACCAAAAATTTGGCTTCACAAGAAGCACTTTTTTTTGACCAGTGAGGGAGGGTGAGGCTCTAAAATGGTACCACGGAAATAAAGAAGAGGAAAGGAACAAGGCTGATGTGTTTAAATTGGTGAGATAAGTAACCCGTTGTAAAACTGTAGCCCTACTGGAAAGAATTGACTACCTCTTCCAAGAATCACTTAGTAGATTATATAGTCTTAAATTTGATAATAAATTTCCAGATTTTTTTATTAACTCTTCATTTCGAAGAGTTGGCATAAGCTCTCATAATGCCATCTTCCCCTGTGTCTAAAAGAGGAGACAAGAAATTATTTCCATTTTCTCAAACTCCCTTCCACCTAGATTTTTTAAAAGTTGTGTACTAAATATTATGCATTGTTCCTAGTAAAGATGTGGCTTGTTCCAATTTCTAATCCAACTTTCTAGTTAAACAAAGTTTTACTTTAACACAGCAACTGCTGAATCTAAGAGAAGGCATTGATGTTATTTTCAGTGCTCTAAAAACAACATTTTCTGGCGAAGTTGACTTCAAGATAACTGTGCTGATGTACTGATGTACATCATTAAAAGCTAAACCAAATCAAATGAACACTTGCATATCCCTGTGACCTCCTAGATTGTGTTGTACAGAGCTTCAACTGGCTCTTGCAGGCTATATTGATTATATATTATCACATACACCAAATGGTCTTTGAAAATCACATTAACTAGACAAATGGCCTAAATACATGTAATTGACTTCACATGCTTCTCTTCAATAAAATGAAGGGATGTCAGAAAACAACTTACATTTGAATTTGTTTCTCTTATCTCCAGTGATTAATCAAAAATTTGTTTTTAGCAGTAGATAATCACAGTTATATAGTCCTGATGATATAAAATGGAGGACGATGTTTGAGAAATTCACTACTGGGAAAATTAACTGAGTTCTAACTGGCTTGAACGTAAATGAGTAAGATGGATAGAAAACATAAAACATGAACTTGGAATTAGTTCAAATATAACAGACCATATTTCTCTACATTTGAATTTCTTTAGTAAACAGAGTCTTGCAATGGTTGCAAAAGAAAAAAAAAAAGTGATTTAATCACACAGTCATTGTTATGAAGACTTCATATACAGTTACTAGTGCAAGGTATCTGCAGTAATAAAAATATGTTGCTTTTCTTTATTTAGATGTTCTCTGTCTCCAGATCTACAACTTCCAACAAAATATTAAAGTATGCACATTTTATCCAACAAGGCAGAATTAAAAATTTAACTATAAGAACAGGCTGTGGGATTTTTGACATATTCTTTATTATTTAGTTAAAGATAAATTGCAAAAAAAAAAGAAGTAGTTATCTCACCCTCCCACCCACCTCAAAAAAATACCCCAAAAACCTCACATTGAAATTGTTAGAAGATTTATCCTGAGCAAGAGCTTAATACTCTTATTGACTCTTGTCATACAGTGGTGCATACCTAGTCTAGTTTGGTGCCTGCAGATGCGAATAATGACACATGCACAACTTTGATATAGCTACAACAGTGGCAATATCAGCATAAGCCTGGCCTTGTTTTCTTATTGCAAGGCAAACTCCTACTGAATACATTTGATAAAAGTTTTCCTTGTAATGTGTTATAATTTTGAACCCTAATTTGACTCAAGGACTGCTGCTGGAGTCTATGAAAAGATTTGTAGAAATTTCAGTGGGAGTTGGAACAAACTTTTGATGTGCAGCTGAGAGTAAAGATGCCCCTCTTCCCTAAAAAAAAAAATAATCCTATCCCCTCCCCCTCCAAATTTAATCTGGAGAATGGATGTATTAAATTTATAGTGTTACATGTCACCAAAGAAATGGATGAGACTATGTTTTGTAACATCATCAACAGACTTCCATACAAAAAGTATTTTTCTAGATGTGGCAACAGATGGCTCCACTTACCAAAAGAATACGACCTTATTCATATTTATATTCTCTTAGTCACTCCTTCAAGCCAAATTCACTTGCAACTCAGCCCACCAGGGAAATTAAAGCACAGCCTGAGACAGCAAGACTGGGGGTTACAAGAAAGGCATACCTGCATTCCTAAGAGGTCCTTGCCAGTTTTACTCTGTGCAGAAAACTGCTGTAATACCTGTGCTTCTAGTTAACCCTCAAAAAGAGTATTGAAGTAGTAATGAAGTGACACGTGTGCTTTGTGCTGTCATTTCCAAGAGAGAGGAGTTTTAGCTTCCTAGCAAATTGTTCTAAATATACAACAGAAGCTTTACCTCTAAATCAAAGACAAAATATTTTAACCACAAAAGGATTATCTTTACTACAGCATGTGAATTTTAGAACTGTAGAATGTATTGAGTGTGTCATATGAAATATACATTAAGCACACACACACACATATATATGTATATATATGTAAATTAAAAGTTAGAGAGAGGAAAAGGAGTGCAGGAGTAACAACCAGCTTTGTGTTACCAATGAAAGGGTGAGTAGGTAGTAACATCATGATTTATTAGAATAATGGCATAGAAATAGACTTACCCTGTCACAAAGTCGTGTGCAAGCTATTTTTCTCTCATGTTAATCATAAGTCACCGTTTTGCTTTTATGCTTGAAGAGAAACACCTCAGAGTACCTCAGGCAGTAACTAGGGAAAGAATGGTTTTCATCCAAAGGTCAAGATTGAACCTTACAGAAATTTCCATTTTTATGCCATCTGGATGCAGATAATAGAGCACAGTATTTAGATCCAGATCACTGTTAATAGCTCTGGTGAAAGAAACTCCCCTAAGGGTGAGAGTCTTTAACAAGGAAATGTCAATGCCCCACTCAGAGAGAAATAATTTTCTGTGAAATCTAATAGTGATTTAAGTGACCACCTTTGGGATGTCATGGAACAAGTATGTGATGTATCATCAATACTGCAAACACTAGTAAGATCTGTCAGGGAGAAGTGGTAATCAGATGGGAAATACTGAGTTTCTCTAACTGAATTGACTAAGATGCTTTAGGTTAGAAGCGTGGGAATCTCACATAGTGCCCTGAAACTGTCCTTGGCTGCTCTTAGCCCAGTTATTATATTTGCCCTACGCATTGGACTCTTATCTGACCCCATAGCACTAGTGGAGAAGATCAAGCAAGAAAGCTTACTGTTCTGAAAATGCTGTCTAAATGGCCAGTGACATAGCTACAACACAACGAATTTTGGATTAAAGTTGGTCTCAAGCTTATTTTGTGGTATGGTGCAGAAAATACTTGAAACGGTTTGGGATGTTGCTCTGCTGTCTTATGACTTCTTAATGGCATTGCTGACTAACGCTGTCTGCTGAAGAAAAGACTGTTGAAGAAGTCATATAAAAAGACACTTCTTTAACCTTCTCCCATCAGCGATGATGTGGGATGCCCTGAGCTCCAGTGCTCAGACTTTTTATAGAATCAGGCTTCAGTTCCATTTTATATAATTTTTTCCTTTTTTTTTTCTTTTTTTTTTTTTTTTTTCATTTTTTTTATTTTTCTTCAGGGACTTTGGAAGAGCAGCTAAATTCAGGAGAGCTCTGTGACACTTCTGAACACTTCAGATATGAGACATATTTTTTGTGTTCACAATTTTAATTTTTCAGGAACTTAAATTGGCAGAAGGATGAGAGAGAACCCACATAAAACCCAGTGACTTTTATTTGGGAATCAGTCTTATTGATTAATCTTTCTGCTTCCACAGGTCATTTGCTTTTATTGATGAAAACTTTTTTGAAATACAGATAACGTTTTTGTGAATTCTTCTCATTACTAGTAAGCTAGTGGACTAGCTGGAT
Organism: Scytalopus superciliaris; assembly: GCA_013400415.1. Taxonomy (NCBI): domain Eukaryota; kingdom Metazoa; phylum Chordata; class Aves; order Passeriformes; family Rhinocryptidae; genus Scytalopus; species Scytalopus superciliaris. Next base: position 1,129,839 of record VXBX01002712.1, on the reverse strand, counting down.
CCTACTGGATCAATCACAGCTGGTCCCATTCACAGTGGTTTCAAATGCCTCATTTTCTTGTAAAAACCTTCTCATAGATCATGAACAATTCTTCTTCATATATACCACTGCTGCAGCTTTTCTCAGAGGAACTTGGCTCAAGGTCATCTGTCTGCCCAATGCACATTACTTATTAAATGCACATATAGCCAATAATTTTTTTAAAAAGGAAAGGAGTCAGACTTGTGATAATTTTTGACCACATAGAGGAATGTATGGAAATCTAGAACAGTAAAATTACAAGTTGTTTTGTGTGCTATTCACTTTTACTAATGCTGTGGAATAGAAACAAGTCTAATTTTGGAATGCCTTTTCTGTTCCAGATCTGTGGATATTTCAGAATTATGTATGTAATTGTTTTTAAGAGATTCAGAAAAGCATATAGAAATTTGCTTTATTTGTGAAATAGGAATCTTGTTTTATATGTGATCCGTAAACTGCGTGAAGAAACCTTGTATCAAAGTAACGCAGCCCAAATGTAGCAGGCAGTGGAACATGATGCAGTCTGTGCCTGCAAGCTGCACTGTCATGTCTGATGCCACTGTTCTGTTACTTACCAGGAGAGTTCCCAGAAGATGTGACTCACTGTTGTACTATTGTACCAGGCACTCTACAAATATGACTCGTGATACAGTTCACTCTGACAGTATTCCCTTTGGAGAAGGTAACATTGTAAGTTCTTAATAATAATAACTAGTTAAATTAGGGCAGATGTGTCTTCTGCCTAGCTCAGCCATGCAGTCAATTTTCTTCCTTGAATCTGCACAGCCATGTAACATAGTGGGTGGGAATCACAGAGATGCATACAAGCAAGTATACAGAGAGGCTTAAAGGAGGAATAAACAGCATCCTTTCCCCTTTTACATGTCTACCCCAGTCCAAACCAATGGGATTGGCAGGATGTTTGGAGCCAAGGGAACTTTCATTTCTGGTGCTCCAGGCAGTTTCTCTGCTTCTAACAGTCTCTTACAGGGGAAACAAGAGCGTTTTCTGAGTGGTGGCTCCTCTGAGGGCTGTTTATGGAGTAACACAGTTTATGCATTCCCCTTTACTCAATGCAATGTCTAAGGGCACCATCCAGTTCTGAAATAGTAACAGGAGTAACTAAAAGAATAAAACAGAAACAATGTAATGTTGCTACAAACTTTCATCTAAAATGATAACAGTCTGTAATGTACTCTAATTATCTAATTAATTATACTAATAATCTCTAATTAATGCATATTTTAAGAGATGGGGAAAATGTGCTGCACTATCAACTGTCTGGCTGTATTTGTGATTTGACACTGAAAATGCTCATCATTATAAACATCTCCTGTCTGTAGCACAACAGATTTCCTGAGGGGCATGCTGAAGTCAGAAGACATTACTTTCCTGCAGTGTCTAGTCAAACCTTGAGAGCACTTGAAACAGTAGTAGGGGAAAGACTGGCATTTTCTTTTCCCATGAAGATGTTTTTGGTGATATACTAATCATTTATTCCTATTCACCACTTTGCAGATTTGTTCAGAAATATTTACAAATAATGACACTCAAATGTCTCTGGAACAATGTGAATACAGAAAGCCATTCTGTCTGGAAGCATCACAGATACATTTGTCTAAGCTGGAGCAGACTTTTGCTTTTTTAAAATATGTATTTATTAATAAGAAAACTTTTTTCCTTATTTTTTCCTTACATATGACAGCCTCTGACCTGCTTGAGTATGGGTGCTTGTTGCTCAAGTGCATTGTAAATTCTGTGCCTTTTCTGCATAGAATGAATTTCTTCTAACTTTGGAAAAGCCACACTTCTTTCTACTCATAGAGTTACAACAGTCTTATGAGTGTGATATAGAAACTATCCTGTAATATCCCTCAGAGACTTGAGTGGGAATGGTTACTCTAAAACCAGTCATCAATCCAGGGTGATTGTTCCTTCTCATATGCAACAGCAAGCTGCAAACTGTGTATTATGGTCTCAGTTATGCCATTGCATGATGTGTGAAATCACATTACATCATTCTGTAGCATGTAGGGGTTACTGTGTGAAGAAGCTTCAGACTGAGGTTCAATGGTGTGCTGCCTGGCAGTGAGGAGCATTCTGTCTTGCTATGGTTAGCAATTTATTTAGGACTTAACCAGATACTGCAGTGGGCACTGGCAGCCTCTGATTTCTGTTTGGGCAGGTGATAGTTTACATGGACCACCCTCAAGAGCAAGTTGCTTTTCCAAAGCAACAGGAGAACGATGAGATAAGAGGGGCAGGGACATTCATTTCATTAGATCTCCAAATGGTTGTCCTTGTCATCCTGTCCCGGGGTGTGGTAGGACAATTAATGTATGATAAGGAATGAGTGATGCCTGGCAAAAAGGCATACAAATGTTCCTGATTTATATAAATTATAGATAAGCTCAAATCTGTCATCAAAAAGGGATAGAGGAGTTGCCAGTTTTTGTGGATAAGGCTTTGGAAACTGTTAAAGAACACTTGTTCGGTGCATAAAATTGAGACAACCTTCTTTTAACTACTGTCATGTTTACTAGAAGTCTGGGCTGGATTTTATGTTGAGTATGGGGTTGTCTTCTCTTTTCTGATTTCTAGTTTCTCTGAAAAGTTTTTGAAAGTATTCTTAATAAAAAGGAAAGGATTCAAAGTGAGCCAGCCTCTTCCCTCCCTATTTTTTCTTACCTAATCAGTCAGCCAGTTGTAGTTGATTGCATCTTATCTATACTTAAACACACTCCATTTAATCATGATCAAACTTGCTTTTGCAAGTTGTAAAAATCCATCAATGGTAAACCTAAATACAGTGTAATTTTTAGTTGGGCACCGTGTTTACCAACATTTACAGAAAAGGAATGAAACTGTTTATTAGGCAACCAAATATATTTGTGAAATACAAGCTCTTTTCTTTCCAAAGAACTTTCAGCTCAAGAAACAAGGTATAGATTAGATTGATAAGAAGTGGGAAAACCAGAGCAGTAAAGAAGCAGAACACAGGCTTCTACGTATACAAATCAATAAATAAAAAGAAGTTCTTTCAAAACAGTTGTAAAGGTGTGTAGATGTTCAGTTGGACTACAGGTATAGATAAAATTCACAAAGAAAAATAAGTCTGAATCCTGTTTTATTAGTCATGGGCCCTATACTTTTCCCTGGGGTAAAAAAAATAAAAATCATAGGATCAAATCATAACCTCAATAATAAAAAATAATTCCTCCATGAGCAGTTGTAGTAATTCAGTATAGGAGCTCTGTGTAATCACTCCTGGGTTTCTGTAACCCCCTAGATTCCTGAGTGTGGGTAAGGCAGGTCAATTAGGGAGCAAAGCTCCCTCAGGAAAACTGGAGAATCTTCCACTCTAAGTTCTGAGTCTGGCAGTGTGCTGCCTTGCAAGCTCAGTCACATATGAACCCAAGACAAGAAGTTCTGGTCTTCATCACTGCTCCTGCATTTCTAGCTCTCATTCACCCACTATTGACAGGTATTGGAGAGTCTGGTAGCTCTTGAGTAAGTATTTCCCTTAGGAAGTGGAGGAACTGAAATACTTCAACACATAATTCCCTTGTAATTTTCTACTTAACCGAATTTAAACACAAGGCTGGAGGAAGATGTTTTTTTCTGTGGAAGATTTGGAAACTTTGTTTGAGCAAATCTTTAGTCTCATCATGGTCAAGTTTTGACTACTTTCTGTAAATGTTCAGGAGCACTGCTGTGCCACAATTTGTTCCAGTATGGCTGGGTAACCATATAGGTAATCCTCGTGGCAGTGCTGGCTTGGGGGAGAAATGCTGTCCTAGCCAGGACAGCACAGGCTTCAGCTTCACTCCCTGCTGCTTTAAACGCCAGGCTAGCTGCTAGCAGTCCTGCTTTGTCATAAGTGCCTGTGCAGGCATCAGCATGGTGCTCTGGGTGCAAGCAGAGATGGATTTGTCCATGAGAGGTGGAGAATGAGAGAAAGGGCACAAACATTTCTTTCTTACAGTATATTTAACCATGCAGGGAAGAGTAGCCAAATGGATCGGGAGTTTCTACTTGTTTAATGTATTTACCATATAAATATCTGAAGCAGCTTTGAATTTTGTCTTGTGTTTGTCTGGCTCAGGCAGAGATTTTTGAGGCTTTGTGTGCCACAGCTCAAATAAGAAACAGCTGTTAAGCTTCTGGATTTTGTAACATTGTTAGTATAATTAGGTTGCATAAAATTCACTGTTACAATCTAATTTTTCAATGATGCTGCTTTTGACATTCTGTAGAGAACATTATCTTCCCTCTGTACATTTGAAGTTTAAACATATTTTTCTATAACCTGAGTGATTTTTTTGCATTTTCCTTTAGAGAAACATATCTTTTTAAAAATTTCATCTCACAAGAAAGAGCATCGTCGAAACATTCCTTGCTGCATGCGCATTCAAAGAGTTCTCTGTTCAGAAGCAGAAGCCTAATTGTTAGTGAGTCACTTTCAATGTCTGATTCTTTTAAATATATTGCAGATGAAATCCGGGCAAAGATAAAAGGAATTTTAATCCTGAACTGAGGAGACCAGCTTTACAGTAAATAGCTTGACCAGGCAAGGAATTAGACCCTTTCTTCATTTGCATGTGAAGTTACTGTTTTAAAATCTCCTTTGAAAAGCACGGATTTTATTTTTTTATGCAAACCTCTCTCAGGTTGTATTTAATGCAGGATAAATGTTTTGGCTTTTTCTCTGCAGGCGTAATTTGCTATTGACAAGTGGACAAGGGTTCTAGTGCTGATTTTCTCTGTGTCCTTTAATCACCTGCTGATCCAGTACTTCCTCCATTTTTTCTCCTTGTGTAAATAATCAGTGACCTCATCTCTGTGCACACTGCAGGGCAGCTGGAAGCCTCACATGTGATGCTCCTCTCTCCCTCCCCTCTCCCCCCTCCCCACCCCCAAAATGCTAGGGTCTGAATAGTTGTTAATGAAATTTGCATATTCATGAAAATAAAGTCCTAAGCACAGGAAACCAACATGCAGCATTGCATTAATATTGCAAGTTCTACAGTTTGGATTTTTTCTGTACATAGCTGTGGCCATATTAGTCCAAGATTAATCTTTCAACAATAGCCATGTGTTTTTATGTGCAGAACAATGACACACTGTGTGTGTGTTTTGTCATCTCTCTATTGGTCTCAAACTACTTAGGAATGTAAGTCTGATAATCCTTTCCCATCTTTTGTGTGAATGAGTTAAATGGCACATTCCTCATTACACAGATACTGACAGACAAACCGACTTCATGAGCATACAGCAATTGTATTGCAGAGCCAAAAACCTTTCCTCTGACCCAGTTCTCAGCAGTGTGGTTGAGAGAGGATTTAGTTGCATGGAACATCTGTAGAAGTTTGTATGGAAGCTTTGCAGTTGTTCAAGAACATATTAACAGCAGGAGTCTCTTCATTTTTAGATTAATCCAGTTTGCATATGTGAATTGCGTGACCAGTATAAAGTGCAAAACTTGAGGTTCCTGTTCTACAGGCACCTCTTGCTTCTGTGTCAATACTTTGCAGGAGGAAGTATTCCTACAAGTTTTTTTGTCTCATCTCTTCTTTAAAAGTCTCCTAAGGGACACACAACAACCTCCATATCCCCGCTGTCCTCCTTTATCTAAAACTCACTTGTTAGAAATGTAAGCACAGTATTGATTGTCCTAACCCAGTACACATGAAAAATAGTATGTTACCCTTCCACTGTGTCTTTTTTTGTATTTTTTGTATTTTCACACAAGACCACTCTACCAGCCTTCTTACAAAATAATACCAGTCTTTCAATTGTTCCTTGGCAGTACATGTCCAGAGCTCCAATATTTCCAATAGCTTTTTTTGGAGTTGCCCTTGTTTCCAATAAATGCAGGTGACCTCCCTCTAATCAGTGTCCTCAGCAAGTTCCTCCACTTTGTAATGTCTTCATCACATAGTTTGTGATGTAACTATCAGTCAACATATGAACTCCAAAACATTCACCATGAAGGGAGACAAAGAATTCTGCTTGCTGAAATTTGTTTCCTGAATTTCATTGACACTAATCTAAGCACTCAGCTTTGTGACTTTTTTATACCTTCCTTATGCCTCTGTTCATCAGTTCTCATCTCTATATAGTTCACCTGTTTTAGATTATTAGTAGTGATACTTTTAGTGAATTTTGTGTTCTTAGTGAAAATTTTTATATACCTGTTTGTAAGTGCTAAATTTCCTTATTTTTATGAATACCTTATCGTATTTGACTGTGTCTCTTAATTCAGTTTTAGCCATCTAAATATGTCTGATCATAACCTAAAAAAAAGCCAGAAGCACATCACACCACCAGCTGGACAGTAGCATTTCCAAGTGTTACTGCCCAGGCTGTGTAACTGGAACTTATGGTATGAACATAAGCAGAAAATCTTCTAAAAACTAACTCTGAGCATCTTCCTTGAACTTTTTCACTCTGTCTGCTGCCATCATCAAAAAACTACACAACATTAGTGCTATTCAGTTTCCATTTTGCAGAGGCTCAGGGGTTGTGTCTATGGAGAATTGCTTTGCTTTACCTAATGCATGTAACCTTAATACTGGACTCATAAATTTAAGCTTTTCGTACAAGAATTCAAGGAGTCTGTCCTTAAGTGCTCACTTGCATTATGTTTTAATAGTGAGAATAAAGTTAACTTAGAAGTGCTGCACGGTGTTACTATCACAGCTCCATTTTGCTGTATGGGCATAGTCTACAGCACTAGAAGAGAGAAATTTCTCTATACAGTGTTATCAATTTATCCCATATTTTTATTAATCAAAAAGGGGTATGTCACCTGAACCTCCAGAAATGGCAGTCTAAAATTTTAAAATTTAGCTCTACATAAAGCCTGCATGAATTTAACTTCTTGTCTCCATGCCTTCAAATATCTGATCTTTAGCATATGTCCAGATCATCTTCAGTCACCAGCCTATTTGTCCTTTCTTCACCCTTCTCTTTTCCCTTTGATCACTTTCACGTGAAAGGCTGACTATGATTGTATCTAATAACTTATCTAATGGCTTTGGTTGTAATTCAGGCTTTAGAAAAATTTAACTAAGTCAAATTGATCTCAGGACTGCCATGTAAGTGAGCATAGGCAGCTACCCTCATTCTACTGAGAGACGATAAATTTTTAAGCTAGATCATTTAGTTATAGATTGATATAGAGAAAACTGACTTGTTGAAACATTTATTGTCTCATATAGTGAAAAAAACAAACAAACATACAACTTCAGCCCTTGTGGTGAACATCAGTGGTTATTAAAGGCTGAGATTTTTAGGTTATCATTAGTTCTGTTGCTGTCAAGTCAACTGAGTCTCATACTGACTCTAGAAACACTTATATCAAACCTATATGTAACAGTATACAGCATACTTATAATTCCTTGACTCTCAGTAAATATATAACTTCTCTCTCTCTCTCATGTTATGTTCTTGAAAGAGGGCAAATATGGAACATTGTCCTTTAAAATAGTTAATTGAAATATGAAAGAGGTAGCCTAGAATACCGTGAGGATGCTTTCTTAAATACACAAATAAATGTGTTTCCTAAGCCTACCTTCATGATTTTAGTTTCCTTCTGAGACCAGTACATTGCAGGGCTGCTGATCTGAACACCAGGAGGTTAAAGGTGTATATGAAGGAAGGTTCTCATCATTAGTTCAGCTCAGAAGGATGTATGTCATAGCTATGTTTCTAGCCATAACATTTGACTGAAAATAGAATATTGTTTCAGATAAATAATGGGAAGTGTTATTATAGAAATGCAAAGCTTTTAAGGTCTTAATAAGGTTAAAGTTTCTTTAACTTATACAGAAACAATAAAGAAAATAAAAGAAGGATATTAAACAGGGAAATGTACTGAAAAGAAAATGATTTATCTATTTCCTCAAGCCCTGGAGGTAAAAAATTAAAAGTGTATTGAAAACTGATACATTTGCAAGACAGAATATTGTACCTTAATCATGGAACTCTTAGTTAAGATCAGATTTTGAAAGTGGTTTGAACTAACCCCTGTTTTATGCTTTTGTGTAGCACTTTAGAGCGAGCAGATTGTCTTGTTTTTCAAAATGTAATATAGTGTCATGTGTGAAATTCAAGCTCCCTCTCCTCCCTCTTGGAAGCTGTGCTTATCTCTTTTATTAGCTGAAACTTAAATAAAATTTACAATGATAGCATGATGTACAGTAAAATGTGCTCTGACTTCTAGGGAACGTGCTTACTGCTGATACCTAAGGAGTGCTAACGACAGAGGTTAACAATTCCTGACCCTCTCTGTGGAGTATTTCACTCTCTTCAGACAAAAGCCAGGGATTTCAGACTTTTTCTGTCAGGAATTTGGAGTTTTTTAAGCCCTTTGGTAGCATACACAGAATGAGCAGAAACGCCAGCTTCATTGTGTCAGCCTCAAAGGAAATTTTTTCCCTGGAGCAGCTGTCAAGGGAACTAATGAAACACTGAGAATTTGTTAACTAACAGGATTGGTGAATGGTAACTAATTTACGTGGCATGCGGTGGCTCGCTATGAAAATGTTCATTTTTCGACATTGTGGGTGTAATAATGAGTCTTATCACTGCTGTTGTTGGCAGCAGAATGTTCTCTTTATCTCCTCACCCTCTTGAAGTGGGCAGAGGGAAACATGGGAACAGTATAGCAGAGCAGTAGTTGGCATATGATAGTAAGAAATCTGCTGCAGCTCTTGCTGTTATTTTGCAACTGGTTGGAGGTACAGGCAGCTTAACTGTTGACAATTTACATGGTTGGGTTTGTAACAGCCACTTCTCTGCTATCGTAGCTGAGGGCAGCAGATGTTTGCATCAACAGGGGGATATCTGAAAAGCAAATCTCAGCCATTTCTAACTGCTCGATCAAGACTTGGCATTGCAAGAAGTGGCATGGATGGACATGTCTAAGAGTGTCACATCAATGAGAAAAGGTGAGTCCTCCTCCCCTTACTTGGTGAGGGATAGACAGACTCCCCACAGAGCTTCAGCAGGGGCTGCTTATAATTACAGCTCAGTGCTGTTAGCTGGTTGCTGTCTGCTGTGCAGAAGCTTTCTCGGTGGGAACAATCTCAGTCAGTGGCTCCCTGAAAGGGAGTGACATCCCAGAAGGTACAGAGGGCATGACCATGCCAAGCCTTGCAGTGTCTAGTGCTGAACAAGGCTGAACTCTGTGAGGTCCTGCAGCTCTTCCCATGGCACAGGGTCCTTCCTTGTGCCTGGAGAGATATGTGTCTCATGGCAAGTTGAATTCAACACACTCAGCCAAGGGAGTCACTCTGGCTGGACTGATGGGAAATGATAATATAGGGCTGGGGTTTGAAGGGTGCAAGAGGCAAACAGGATCCTTTCTCCATGAAGAGTGACAAAATAAAATAATTTCTGTAAAGTAGATCCTCACATCCTTTTCTTGGAACCTACAGCAGGGAATCTCTCTTTTTATTTTTAAAAACAGGAACAGATGGTGCTGCCCACACCTCTTTCAAATCCGTTTTACTCCATAGCTTTCTTGTGAACAAACTTGAACAGGATCTGCTGTATTAAACTTGCTTCCCTGCATCTTGATCTTGATCAAATTTAAACACAGTTCTCATCTCCTCTTTGGAGAGTGCAATGCACAAGGTGTTTTTACTATTTGACTTAGGAAAGGATTTTGTCTTTAAAGACAAGTAATCATATACAGTCCCGTGAATTTTATTTTTTTTTTAATAGATAAACTATTTTAACAAGAAACAAAAAAGTGTTTCCGCCTAGCAGCAGGTACTGCCAAGATTTCTGTACTAGTTGATGTGTTGTAGTGGATTCATACAGAAGGGGAGGAATGGATGTATCCCGCATCCTTCTGTAATGCTAGGTCATGGCACACATTAGGATATAAAAATGGCTTTATCACATCTGCCTTTTGCCAGATGCCAGTCCAATAAATTTTCTAGGAAGCTTGGGAGGTATTAGCAGAAAAGAACATCTTAATTTCTGTATCTTTATTGGGTCTGTGTGAGAGGCAGGCCAAAAGGCCATAGCAGATTTGGGTATAACCAGAAGCAGAGTCTTAGGCAACCAATACACTTTAGCATAAAAACAGGTTACTTACAAGTTTTAGATGCTTTTATGGTTCAGTGATGTCTTGGTAAGACAAATTTCATAATCTGTCCATATGGACACCAAGATCCTGCCCACATTTCTGATGTTATTTTCTAAATCAGCATATATTTCTGATTTTGGTGAACATCTGACTTCAACCATAGGCAATGCCAGTTGTACAAAAATACCCTGGCATCATTCTGAGAGCCCTGTCCCTTTCACTGCCTCTCAAGAATATCACAAGTCAGTGTCCAGGTATTGAGAGGTGCAATTCCAAATGCCCTTAAAAGACCCTGATATAAAGTAACATTGAAAAGGTGTTGGAGAGACTAAGGTGTCTTTATTACACAGTTCAATGACTGCTTATGTACTCCGTGTTTTCTGCCAACTCTATTAGCTACTTGCTCTGAGAAGTCATATACTTGGAAAAAAAAAAATTAAAATACCATTCCATGTTCAAACACCCTACAAATATCCATTTAAATATATTTCTACAAAAATTCCATATGTTGACAAGCTTGTATTTGAGAAAAAATGGCATTTCCTAATCCTGTATTTGATTTTCTCCGTTATGAACTAAATCCAATTGCCTAGAATGGAATAAACCTTGGTAAAATATGATATTTGTCTTTGTTAATCATGCAGAACACCCACAGCTCAAAAAATACTGAGGTGGAATAATGCAGCCTCAGTATGCATCCTAGCAAATAACTTCTAGATGAAATGGGCCCCATGCTAATAGCCAATCTGATAATTTCCTCCTGCAGGAAAACCTACTGAAAAATTTTAGATGTAATTCAGTTAGTTGGTTCCCTCCCCCATCCCACCCCCCTTCCTTCAGTGATTCTCTTGCACAGGTTTCTCAACTATTTTTTCATTTTCAAAAGATGGAGGAATCTCCTTACTCTCCCACAAGTGCATGTCACTTGCACAGTTCATCAGTGAACTTTGGGGGTTCTCCAGTTTTCTCACAAAGAGGACCTGGATTCTTCTCCATGGTATCTGTATCTCATTATGGATAGCCATGCTACTGGGCAGAGTCACTGTGCTGAAGCTGCCCTGATGTGAGTTGTGTCCTGTGCCCATGAGGTTTCGCTCTTGCCAGCAAATAATCTGCTCAAACATAAATTTGAGGAACTGAGTTAATGGATACACTTGCTAGCATGTCTTACCTCTGCTGACTGCAGGGTCATCTTTGGCATCAGTCTTGTCTGACATGACTCTTGAGTTTTGTGAGCAAACTGATCTTGTTATCTAAAGGATATCCAAAGTCTTAGAGGAGTCACATTTTCACAAAGGTGAAGATAACACAGGAAAACTACAACAACTTTGTTCTGCTTATTTGCCTGTAGATCATGAATATCAATTTGATCCATCTAATCCACTCATACCCTCACTCAGAGGGATGCGTGAAGGGCTTTGGTGACTTTAATGGAACATAAGTTCTGAAGTACAATGGTCCATTTCTAAGTCTGAAGGCTTGCTGCATGCCAGGTACTGGTAGGAATGACACTTAATAACCATTTTCTCTTTAGTGGCCTCCCCTCCCTCCTTGTGAAATAAATTTATCATGCTTTATAAAAAGATATTATAGTCTGACAATTCTGCTTTTCCTTTTATCCAGTCAGTAAGCAAATTTACAATATTGACTCACACCACATACAATGAATGTGTAACTACCCTTTTTGTCTCCTACTCTAATACTTTCCTTTTTTTCTGTTTTTAATTTAGATTCAATTTAATTTTGTAGTCTTTTTGTCTGTCAATCCATGTTTCTCAATCTTTGTTGTCTTGAATTTCTTTGTTCCTGAGTTACTCCTTGCTGATGAGTCGGCCATAGTCATTTCAGTAGACCTGTATAACATAAATGACATGTTCTCATTGTAGCCTTTTATCTCATTTATTTACATTTGAATTGTTTGTTGTTAAAAAATTGATTGCTCTTTATCCATATGATTTGTTATTTTCAAAATCCATTTGCCTTTATTTAGTAGATGTGTTTAAATACAAAGTCTTATTAAGGATCATGACAGCTCCCACATTTGTATTTGAAGGAATAAAAAACTTTCAAGATGGAAAAACACTTGCACACCCATTCACAAGCTATCCAGTTAGCTGCAGAATTCCAGCTGTAGTAATCTTTTCTCAATTATTGAGAATCACTTTGATGCCTTGTGGAACTGGGATATCAGTTAGATGAATCAATAGTTTAATCCAGTGTGCTAATTCTCATCTCCTAGTCACCCAAATGCTGTCTTAGAATTTTAGTCAAACAAACCTCCCTTCATTTACTGTATCCAAATTACCTGTTTGTGTTACGGATGATGTCTAGTGACCACTGAAGCAAAGACAGATAATAGTGGGTAAGAATTAGGACTTCATTTTACATTCCTGACTAGCCATTGGCCATCACTGGCACTGGGGGATTGTTCATTTACTAGCACAGAATACTTTCCATTTGGAAGAATTAAAATAAGAAAGGCTGAGTATTGAATAAAAATGCACATTTCATAAAGTTTTTCAATATAATTACTGTTGCTAAAATTCTGGGGTTTTTTTAGAATTCATGGAAGTTCTTGCAAATAAATTGCTGATGAACTGAATGTACATGAAGGACTAATTTTGACCTCCTTGAATAACGATAGCGCTAACTTGGTAGTTTCTTTTTGTGCATATGTTAATGAATGGCTTTTTGTACTACTTGACTAGATCCAATTTATAGCATTCTTCCATGTTCCAGGCAGCCAAGTCACATTTTCCCTCCTAAGCATAACACTAAGATTACCTATCCCTTATAATCACTTCTTGAAAGAATGTTGTTATAGTCTGACAAAGAACAGTGTATCGAGGTATATTTCAAGGACCTATGTGTTTTTCATAGCATTTTTCCTTTTAAACAGAGTTTTAGAGGGTTTTTTTTTCCTTAAAGATTTGTATGCTCAGCAGAGGTGCCATTTTGACTTAAAAAAAAAAAATCCACTGCTTTTGCTGATAGAATTAATGTGATCCAGATAATAAATGTTCAGCTTTCAGAAAGTGCCCAAATAATGCATCTTAACTGTGACACAGCCTTTGTCAAAATTATTATCCCACAGTTATGTAAACCTAATGTAAAATCCAGTTATATCAACTGGAATTCTTTCAATATTTCCTGGAAATTGGTAGGATGGATCACATTTTAGTTGTGACAACAACACAATGCTTTGTAAAATTTACATATTTTGGTTTGTGGACTTTGAGATTAAGGTTGGGGGGTTTTTTTGATGTTACATCACTTTATTTTTTATAATTAAGCCATGTCTTCTCAGCAAAGGAATCTGGTGTTGCTTGGCACCTGTCCTGTTTCTCTGGGAAAACAGACTGATTTGTGAATTTTTTTAAAAAAAAAAAAAAAGAAGTTTAATTTCAAGCTGGTTTCTTGCAATACTTCTGTCACCCATGCACTTGGAGCTGGATCAAGACAAAAGGATATTCACATATGCTTTTAAGTCACTAGAGTAAATTTCTGGCTTAACTGACATGAATGCATTTTATTAATTTCAGTGAGAAAATTTCTTCTACACTTGTGCTGGTTTTGCTGCGGTAGGGTTAATTTTACTCATGGTAGCTACTATGGGGCTGTGTTTTGGATCTATGCTGGAAACAGTGTTGATAAAACAGGGCTGTTTCACTGCTGATCAGTGCTTACACAGCACCAAGGCCTTTGCTGCTTCTCTCCTCGCCCCACCAGTGAGTGGGCTGGAGGTGCACAAGGAGTTGGGAAGGGACAGAGTGAGGGCAGCCAACCCCAACTAACCAGAGGGATATCCCACACCCATATGGCATCGTGCTCAGCATATAAAGATGGGGGAAGAAGGAGGAAGGGGCGATGTTCAGAGCAATAACGTTTGTCTTCCCGAGTCACTGTTACTCATGATGGATCCCTGCTTTCCCAGTGAAGGCTGAACACCTGCCTGCCCATAAGGGGTGAATGAATTCCTTTTTGTTTTACTTGCATGTGAAGATTTTGCTTTACCTTTTAAACTGTCTTTATCTCAACCAACAAGTTTTCTTTACTCTTCTGACTTTTTCCCACATCCCACTGCGGGAGCAAGGGATCAGCTGGGTAGTGCTTGGTTGGTGGCAGGAGTTAAAACCATGACAGTGGTGAGCAGGCACCTAATGGAAGAATCTATCCAGTCAGCAGTGATCACACTTTCATATATATGATTTACCAGCCCAGCATGTACACAGATAGAGGATGCCTTGGACACATTTGCATGAAGGCATTTGTCCATGAATATTTGTTAAGTCCCAACTACTTCTCTCTCTACCTTGCTTTGTTTTTGTTTGGGTTTTTTGTTTTGTTTTGTTTTATAATATGTATATTTTTACATTTTAGAGTTGCCAAAAAATCAAAATGAACAAAAATACTCCAGGAAGAGAGCTATAAAACATATGTCCAGACTAAAGCATTTCAGTATTCAGGGTAGTCTTTAAGAAGGCTCACAGGTTTTGTGGTTGTCCTCTCTCCCAGTATGGGTTCCCTTCCATGAGTTAGGTGACCAGCTGGTTAAGGAAATGTTACATTCAATGAGGACATATATTATGAATAGAACTCCAGGGACTGTCTCATCTGTAGAGGTGCAGTGGATGTTTCAAGTAGTGTTTTGATAAAATAGGGGTGCACGGAGTAGTCCAATTATTTACAAATACACAGCTTCCCCTGAACTCAGTGACAACAGCCCTAGGCAGTCCTTTCATCTGGAGGTCTGTAATCATCCTTTTTCAACACTTTCTGAACTCAGGAAGCTGAGTCTCATGTGTCACAATGGGTTCCTCATGACTATTCTGTTTTTAAGCCTACAGTGTGTAAATTTCAATCTTAAGCACCTACTTCTCCAGGAAAGTCCCTGTAAATATATCTAGATTTTCACTGTGTTTCAGTTATATACTACGTGGCATTGAACAGTAGTTACCCTTCTATCTTGGTGGAAGTATAGGTATAGATGTTCTTTCCCTGTAGCTTGAAAGACACACTCGTAATACATGAATTACCTCTACCCAGGCATGTGCTTGTCTTTGAACTGAATGATATTGTCACAGCAACTGCAAACAACTTTCAGCATGAGATTTTTTCTTTTTTTTTTCCAACTAGTACATAAAAATTGTCCAACTCTATTTTAAATTATGCAGAGTGGATGACAAAACTTGTGAGAAGAATACTGTTGTATTTTATATTTGACTATGATGAAATTTGCAGCAAATAATTTTCAAGCTTTCCATAGGCTGATATAATGCATAAAACATGTATTTCTAAATGATGAAATGATGATTCATATACTGTGAATAATGATTTATGGACAGTTCACAAGCAGAGAAATTTACTCATATTAATTTATTGCTATAGGTAATTCTCTCAGTTCAGTCACTCATGGTTTGGACAGGGTCTAAATTAATAACTAGTATTTATAAGTGTCTGAAATCCACTGAAAACACCCTCAGAGCATCTAGGTCCTCTTCTATGAGAGTTCTTATATTATTCTGTTTTTTTCATGATTGGTTTATGTGTTTGTTACTAATATTTTCAGAATGTTCTTGATGGCATTTATGTTTATTTTTAACAAAATTACTACCTTAACCCTTAAAAGAGGCAGACCATTATTTATTTTTATGCAATATAATTTTTATGGTTAAGCTTAATCTTTATTAGTATTTCTAACTTTCCTGCAAACAATTCTCAGTGCACATTTAGATTGTGTTGACTGTTGCTTCTTGTGCCAGATGATGATTAGAAATCCTACTGAATTCAAAACATTTTCAGCTCAAGGAAAACATTTCATTCACAGACTAATGTGTGGCTGGATCCTTTGTCCTAACTTTTTAATGTTTCTACTAGACGCCTCTGGGCAAACCAGAAGTCCTGGTAAATAGGATAGATAAAGAAAAGTATCAAAACCCAGCAGAAATAGCTACAGAAAAGCAATCAAAAACATTTGTCAGTGCTATGGAGAATTAGGCATTCATTGCAAAGTCACTGTGTAGAGGAACTATGAAGCAATGAGATCACTTACACAAACAAATGAATTGCTTTGTAAGGCTTTGTTTATAATCTAAACGTTTACATAAAGGCCAAGTATCCTCCAAAGAGATTAAACTCCCTGAGGTCCGAGTCTCTGGTATGATTCAGAAAATGAAATGTACTGATTCACAAGTGTTACAAGCTACAGAAAATGAGCCGTGATCTGGCCTAGCTAAAAGCACTAAGAAAATCTTACAGTACTCACATTCACTTGCAGAGTGGTTTGGCCAGCCTGAAGGGATAGGGTTTCATGATATAAACTGAAAATAAGCGTGTAAGAGGCTGAGAGCTCTGGCACTTTAGTCTGTTTTCAACCTTGTTTAGATCAGATTTAAGTCTTCATATTCCGAAAAGTGAACTTGAGACTGATAATGGCAGAGTGTGCAAGGAGGAGATAAAAAAGAAACCCTTGTGTTGGTCATGAAAAGGCACTTGGAGAGAGCAGGAGGCTCCCAGTAGCCTCTCGATGCTAAGGCAGCCTGCAGTGGACAGAGGTAGCACCCTTTTTAGCCAAGAGTTAACAGAGAAGTTTGTGGCAAAAGTCATACAGGAAGAAACAGAATGGAGTAGTCAGTGCAACTATAATGGACTTTGCAGATGGACCAACAGAGGTACCAGGTGTGAAGGGACGAATTAGAATTCCTCATTACCAAAATGAGAGATGAAAAGTGGAAAGACATCACATGAATTAACCTGGGTGAGATGTCAGGAGCAGAGGTAATGAAAGTGTTAAGACTTCTGTCACTGAAAGTAAAAGCCTGCCTTGGAGGAACAGCACAGCAGGCTGAGTAGTTTTGTGGTATTGCTTTTGCTAGTGAATAGAAAACTGGCCACTTCTAGATAAGAAAAAGACTTGCTAACAGGTACCAATGGATGCCAGAAGGTTTCTGGCTGGTGGACATCTGGAAGGAAAAGTGCCTGAGTTATGTTTGCTCTGAAGGTTAAGGAGTGCTGATCATCTTGTATCTGGCCCTGGTTCTGGAAACTGACAGGCTGCATGGAGGCAGATTGACACTGAATTGGTGCCAATGCTTTCAAAACCTTAAACACAGTTCACTGTAAATCCTGGTGGTGTTGCAGTTTTCTCATGTGTAGTTGTATGTGTGTATATCGTACTTTGCTGTTCCAGCATTGGTGGCAAAGAAGTTGGGAACTTTCCTCTGTGGTCTACACACCCCCTTTTTTCTGTCTCTTGTCAATACCTCTCTTAAAATCATCATAAAGTTGTATTTAGAATGATTTCACATCATACAAGAGTGTGTGATTATATACCTCTGTATGTGACTTTTTATTCTTGTTCTTTCTCCATTTTATTATTAGGTCGTCCCACTTGGTTGCATCTGTTGGTATTTTAAGATAACTATTTATAACATTTAAAAATGGTGTGTGAAATTGCCATAAATATGTTCTGTAGTGCACAGGCAGTAAAGTGTCTGTATGTGAAGAAGAAAATGGACTTTTTCATGTTTCATCAAATAGCCAGAAGTGCATTTTCCACAAAACTAAGTAGTTTTTTATCCCACATTCACTCACAAAGCCTTGTTAGTCTATTCTGTTAATTGTCTACCTCATGGGTTGGGCAGTGGTTGTTAGTAGCAGCAATTTAGTATTTCCTAATACTAAAAAATAAGTCTTGTAACACCACTGAGTACAGAAGTGCTGCAAACCCAGGAGATCAGTGGGATTTCATGGGGCCATTGTCCACTTCTGATGGCTGGTACTGTAGAAATCTGGAGAAAGTGTTATGTCTCAAAGCAGCTAAAGGTTTAATGAGAAGCAGCTTAGGGAAGAGGATGTGTTATGACCTGCCCCTGAAGGTGAGGGTAACCCAGGTTCTTGTTAATAGATCCCTTGAGGTAGATTAGAGTGAATAACACCGAATGACTGATGTTTGCAAATATATGTATGTAGGGTTTATTTTAGGACAATTTGGTTACAATGGAAAGTAGGTATGTAGCCATTTCAGTTATTATTGCCTATAGAATATAACAATATTAAAACATAGAAATATCACTTAAGAAAATGTATGAGGGAAAATAAAAAAGAAAGAGAAAGTAAAGATAAGAGTATGGATCACATGATGAGACTTGATTATTACAAAGTGATGGTTGTAGTCTAGTCCAAGTGATGGTCACAGTCTTGATCCATGAGGGGTGGAGGAAGCCCACAAAAGACAAAGTCCATTGAGTTAATATGTGCTCAGGTTCAGTGGGGAACACCCAGGCACCTCCACATGGCACGTGGAGCTTTCAGTCCTCTAGTGGAAGGCCTCAAAAATGAGTCTGGGGGCACTTCGGGGGTATTTTATGGTTTATGACCCCTTTTAAGACATGACATCTGCCTCTCACATCAGTGTAGTTGAGCCAGTCAAGTGACATCTGAAAGAATTAATACCTTCAGGCCTACATGTGAATGTGAATGTCCTGTGTGAACGTGACCTTCCCCAGGGTGGGGGAAAGGGAGTTTTACAAATGAGCTAGTTTTGTAAAGGAGGACAATTGGCATGATGAAAAGCACTATCCCACCTTGAAGGATCTGCTTCTTATCTGGCTCAAAACCTGGGTTGTAGCCTCTGGTGATGGGTGTTCACCCCCTCTGTCATACAAGGCTTGCCACCATATACCCAAAAAATCACCTCCTCCCCCATGGGGGTGCAAAGCATCCTGCTGCCTCTACAAAGAGCAATTGTTTGAAGTCGTTAACCCTTAATATTTCAGTCTCTTACAGGATGGCATTTGACTTGCAGAGTGACAGGCAAAGGCTTCATAGGGAGAGATGAGAGTGGAAGAGAGGAAGGATCTAGGGAGCAGCTGAGGTAGTTGCTCTCCAAGAGAGAATAATTTGTATGAAAAAGGTAGGGAAGTAGCTGGAAGAGGAGAACAAGGTGGTCTGACGGAGGTAAAAGAGGTGGCCTGATGAGGAGTTTACAGCAAACAGGTGATCAGGGACAAAGTGACAGGAGTCTTACGGTATCACTGCAGCTCCAGCAGCTGCAGCTTTGGAATCTGAATGCCTTTTCCTAGGACCCCCTCTTTGCCACCTGCTTACTAATTGCTGCTAATTGCCTTCAAGCACCTACATGTGAAAAGGGTCTCCTGGGCTTTGAGAGAGATGCTAGGTAGGAGAGAGAGCAGAGACCCAGCCACATCTGTATTTATTATTTCCCCCTCCCATTTCAATATTCTTACATGGCCCTGCAGGTGTTCCTACTGGTGCAGTTTCTGGCTGCTGTCCTGGAGCAATCTGGACATTATTGCAGCTTTACCTTTCCAGGAACAAAGCCCTCTCACATAACTGTGGTGTGCTCTCATTCTGTTAAGTCTCCTGCTGCTTTGGAGCTCTGCCTGATTGGAATTGGGTCCTTCAGGGACAGAAGCATTCCTGTCAAAGCTTTCACCCAGCAGTGCTGTGAGACCTGTGCAAGAATAATCTTTCTCATTTTCCGGAATCCCAACTTTGAAACAAGTTCTTAACAAAAATGAGCACTGCAGAGCACCTAAGGAGGCTCTGATAGAAGCTAAAGCTAGAGAAAATGAAGATAGCTGTGTAGGATTACTGCAATGCTGTTGTTTTCTGGGTTCCAGTTTAATTTGTTCTTTTATGTGTCCTGAACGTTTGTGGATTTGATTTAAGCTCACTGTAAGGCAAGTTATAGCACAAGTACAGATTTAGGATGGTGAGGGTGATGTCTGTTATTCATTCATTCCCTTGGTATAATCTACCCAGTCAGATATGCTCATGTAAAATTAGAATACAAGGCTTATGTTGTCCCTTGTGCTTATCTAACACAAGGATGGGCCACTAGAAAAGTCATTGATTTTGTTTGCTTCTGTCTTTAACATTGGTTTTGAGAGAATCCTGCCATACCACAGTCTGATTGTTCCCATTGTCCACAGCATTTTTATATCATAGAAGTAAACAAAATTGAGTTTCTGTAGTCCTTCCAATTGCAACCCCCTTCAACTTTTTTGCTGAGATAAATGTTTGGGTTTTTTTCCTTGCTCTACTGGATCTGTGTTCTTTAACAAAAGAATCTTTAACAAAAGAATCTGAACCAATAGTTCCAAAAGACTACCAAACTCTTTTTTTTAAAAAATCTACTTTTCTTAAAGATGTTTGTTTAAAATGTCATCATCAGCTTTTCTACCGATGATTGTTATGAAGCATGAATCTGGAGTATTAAAATCTGGAGATATCTCGTTGGTGTGAGAAGAAGGAATGGGGCAACAGTGCATTTTATAATAGTCCTAGTGCAGGGCCAGGGTCTACGTTCTTTTGCAGTCTTTTATCAGCACACTGGCTTTGTCATGTAACTTGGGGCTGTTGGATCTCAATTATTGCAGAACCATGACTCTGTGCCTTGATACTGAGCACAGACAGCTCTTGTCCTGTCTCAGAGTCATTTGATGTGGATGTCATGTTAATTGCATGAAGAAAGTTGTATAATCTTTTCTCTGGGTGGTAGTTTCAACATTGCTCTCAAGACTGGAAAGATCTACGGCACATGTATCAATTTTCCCTCTCACACCTTTGTACATGTGGGCTGATATATCTTGGTCTCCCTAGGAAAGATCTCCAGAAAGGTGTTTCATGGCATGTATAAACACCCACACCTGCTCACAGAGAAGTCCCACGTGACATGTATCTACACTGAGGGTCAGAGTACAGCGACACTCAATTTGTCTCAAGCATCATTCCCTCCAGGTGCCATTCTTAGCTCAGCGAGCGAAGTCACCCTCTCAAGCTGAGTGTCCTTCTCCACCTCTCAGAGGGAAAACACAGCACAAGCAGGCCCCTGAAGTTTAGGTGGTGGTATGGTTCCAGGCAGTTGTCTGTAACAAAACACAGGCATAAACATAAAGGAATTAGTATTCTGAAGTAGGTATAATGTGATTTGTCTGATTTTCTGGGAAGTTATCTCTGATGACATGCATTCCTCCTTGTTGCTTAGAAGACTGATGGCTATTTGTGCTAAATTAAATGGGATGGAACCATATATACAGAAACAAAGTAGAATAAGAACTCTCAGTTCTGAAATTTTTTTTTTTTTCTGCTAGTTACAAGTGTGTGAGTTTCATCAGATTGTTTTGATTTGGTTTTATACAACAGAATATGGCAACAGGATCTTTCCAAGCCACTTTAAAAAAAAAAAAAGTGAGTAAATTTTTTAATGTTGTTATTCTTATTGATCAATTTCTGTACTTTCAGTCATGAGCTTGCAAGTATTTTTCCACAAAGATTTGATTTTCAGCTTTTTTTTCTGAAAAGGAAGTACTAGTAACTTTCAAATTTTTCTGACTGAGCTACTTGCAAACTGTGTTAAAGGCAGACAGTACTGATACTGAACTGTTGTCATTCAAAAGAATTCCTATGAGCATCAGGATGCTCTTTCTCCATTTTATTTTATATGTGTTTAGCATATCAAAACCAATACTAGTGATTAGAGGTTACCTAATTTATAGTATATGTGGTATCTACCTGTATACATTGGCCTCTCCACATGCCTATGTGAAGACCCACTGTGAAACTGTTAAGGAAGATGGAGAATACAAGCTGTGTCTTGCAACAAGCAGGTTAATTTGGGTTATATTTGGAGTCTTGGAAATTTACAGCAGCAGTTTTGGGTGAGAGAAAGGGAGATGTGCTCACTTAAATTATCACACTTCCTTAACACCAAGAAAAAAATCCCGGCAGACTGTAGACAAAATAAAGCACAAAGGGAGGACAGAGTCTCTGAAGTAAACAGGGAATATTCATGAGGAATTTTTGAAAGGGCTCAGGCTCAACCTGGCTGCAGCAACATGTCATCTTGCAGAGAAATCTAATTCTGATTTGTTCTGCCTGAGGAATATCTCATCTTATTTAGCTGAAGATAAGAGAATGCAAGATAGAGATTCTCTCTTCTGGGTAGAACCAAGCTGAGAAAGGGAGAAAATTAACCCAGCTTGTCTGCAGCTGTTATGAATCAGAGCTTATAATCATTTTATAAAACCACGGGCCCTTCTCAGTAATACACATATGCATCTTTAAGATTATTCTGTTGCTGCTGCTGCTTTCAGGTGACCTGGCTAAAATGCTGAGGTTTTGGCAACATATCTTTAATTTTCAAAGATGTGCCCTGAAACTGAGGAACTAATTGAAGAACCCTTCTAGTAAACTATTAATAATAATTCACAATTAAATCTAAGAGATTTTTTAAACACATTTCAGACAAGAGTAGTCATGTAAATGAGTGTTATAAAACATGCAAAAGATTGGGAAAAGGGCAATAGCTTCATCTTGTTTTGAGCATGGATCAGACTGCATTTAAGATGTCTTTCACCTTCAAATAGTTTAGAATAGAACTGTATTGGAATAAGCCTAAGATTTCTGAATACCTTTCATTCAGAGAAGGACTTTGTTTGCCATTCAGCATTTCTGATTTAGAACTGTACAGCTTGGAGTGATCCAGTTCTCACTGTCCAAAGCTAAGTGATGCATGGAAATTTTCCTTTGCATGGAAATTTCTTTAACAAACTTTCCATTTCTTTAAAGTATTAGACTCCTAAACCTTAACCATGCAATAAATTCATCTGGTTTCCTTTTTCAAAACACCTACATTCAGACAACTCTGAAAGTACTCAGTCACCTTCCTCCTTTCCCTCCAGTACTACCTTTAAGCACAAGCAGAAAAAAAATGTTCCTTTGAGATTGATTTCAGCAATTTATGAATTTATTCCCTCTTCTGATGGCCTAGTGGGATGGGAGAATACTGGATAACAAGAGATTTCATGGGGGTGAGAGGCAAGATGTATGCATCTAATCTCTTTTTGGGATAAGAGACAAGGAGCAAACTTGCTTTTGTGAGCTGCCTGCCTTAGTCAAAGATATGTGGTATGATCCATGTAAATGAATACCTACAAATGCTGCAGAACACTGTTTAGTCAGCATGGAGTCACAGAGCCAGAGGCTGAGTAGTTATAACCACCCAAGAAGTTCAGTAATAATCCCTAAAGACCATTACATCTGAAATGCCTTATTGATGTTATGAAACAAAATCATAACAGTAAAAAGCTGGAGTCTGGATGTATTTGGCTGAGTATAAGGAGTGCAGCTGCCTGTTGGCAGTTTCATTTGTACCTGAATTACTGTAGCCTATTTCTGCATCAGGAAATAANGGACTTATGTGCTTTAAGATTTCTGATAACCTTGTTGGAACTTTAAAGCCTGTAAGGGAATAGACATCTGCATAATGAAATGTGTCTTTCAAGTTATATAGCAATGTTAGTATATTTCTACTTTTTCACCTCAAAATGACTACTTGGATCACATCATGCAGAAGAGATGGGTTGTGTCCATATGTAAAACAGAGATGTTCAAGATGCATGCCCCAAGAGGCCACGCATTCAGTTTTATCATGCTGTACTCCTTAGCATATTTTGTATTCTATTCAGCCTACTCATACTTGTTAGAAATATCTATAGATATATGTTTTCTGATTCTAAATGAGCAAGAAAAAAAGCTATAGCTTTAATTTGTGACATTCATATTACATAGGAGAAGGAAGGTACTTTCAAGTCAACTTTTAATCTAGTTTAACAGTGCTTTAGTTTTGACTTTCATGGAATGATACATTGAACTGTTCTTTGCACTGGATAAAATCCTCATCATATAAACATTTGATGGCTTGGTCTGTTAATTCCTGATTTAAAAAATAACAGGTAAGATGGATTTGATTTTTAAAAGCTTATTTGGAGGTAGCAGAAACCACTTGCTTGAATAATAATTCTATGGATAACTAAGCAAGCATTCATTATTGATGGTTGTGCCAAACGTGCCATGTAATCAAGGCTGTAAAATTATTTCCATTTAAACCCTAATTCTGTGTTCACATATGGCAGCTCAGTCTCCTGCATTTCTGGAAAGGTTGATCAAAATTCAGCTTGTCACTAATGGTGATGCATGGTAAGTATTGGCATTGAGTAGGAACCCACATGCAGACTAAAGTAGCAAAACACGAGGAAAGAGTGCACTAAATTAAATATACAGGGGATGGGTATTTATTTTTCTTGAACATAAGCACTTTTCTGGCAAAACTGATTTCCAAGGCTGCTATCACCTTATTTTCCATTTGATCATTAGCAAGAGCTTGGCTTATCCAAAGATTCAGAAGAGCCAAAGAATCATTCAGATACATAAGGTCTGAATCTTCTATTTTCATGCTCATTTGATGGGGAACATCTCACTGGGGTCTGTTTGCTCTGCTTCCTTCCTTTTCTGACTTTGAACAGTTCTACGTCCTTGGCAGTCACCACTTCTAATGACAGTAAAGGCTTTGGATTTGTTACTGTCGTCTCACAGAGGACTGTTAAATAAGGAGATAGCATTCCAAACAATTGTACTGGTTCAGAAAATGTAAATTATGACAACACTGGGAACGTCAGATAAATCAGAGAACTCTGTAGGCACATTTTTTGATTAGAAGAAGCATTTAGTTTACTTTTTAACTGATGGCAATGAATTGAGAAAGTTCAGCATGAAACTTTTGTGTTTATCCATTTTATTTAATATTTTTAATGTGTGAAATACTGGAAGGTACTTTTCCTCCTTGAACCCCCCTCAGTCCCACTAACATGCTTTTAAAGAGTAGAAGACACATATCTGTAAGTGTAAAATTATTAACTGGCAATGCATTTTGGGAAAGTGGCTTACATAACTAATATGATTGTATGGGATGGAACCTGAAATATTGTCTGGAACCCAAAACAGTTTACACTGGGGACTGTCTCTCTCAAAACTCCTGAGGCAGAGAACAATAATACCAGCACCTATATTGCTATGTGCTCTGTACAATTCGGGTTGTGATTTTTCAAGGCTACTGAACACCTTCAACTTCCTTTGAAATAATTGCCCACTTGCAGGAAATCTTAGAAAGTTTGTATTTGATTTTGTATTCCTTATCATTCAAAAGAGTGCTTATGTTATTCTTCGGATGAGTTCCACTGCAGTGTCTGTTACATATATTCAGATATGTATTTTTACTGAGGTTACAGAGTTAACCTTTGATATTTAGAGCTGGGAAACTGGCTTGCATTCATGTCTCAGGCAACATCTCTGCTACGTCCACCAGCAAACCTTGTTTGCAGAACAGTGGTAAGTTTCAGAATTCTTTGCATTATATTCCAAAGCTAGGTACATGATTCCATATAAGTTCTTATATAGAGATATTCATAGAAAAACTCAAACTTGGATTTACTTTTGCAAAAGATCTGGAACATTTTAAAGTAATTAACACTACCGCTAACAGTATTGCCTTATTAACTGCAATACAGACCTCTACACACCCTGGAGTTTAGAGCTGACACCATAAGGATACATCAGAAGTTCAGAGAAAATATTCGGACTTTCCAGAGTACAGGATGGTGGTGAAATTGAATACCTTCTGTTCATCTATAATACTCAATATATGTTACTTCCACATGTAAAATTTAAAGCTTAAATGAGCTGTGCTATTAGTTTAAGTTCAATTTAGAAGTAGGTTAAGGCTTTCTGCGTGGTTTTTTTTTTTCCTTAGCTGTCAAGTACATTAAGCTTGATGCACAGAAAAACTGAAACCAAGATTTAGTGGTGCTTCCACTATAGGTAAATGGATAAGATTTGATCACCTAGTCTAAAGTTCTGAGGAGACAATTCAACGGGCTACATTTTTCCACTTTTTCTTGCAGCTGATCCTGGTGGAACTTTCGTTGCTTCCAACAGCTGGAGGTCTCTAAGAAAAAATAAATGCATCTTGCAAGGCACTTAAAATACAGGGCCCCCATCTTAGTCTGATATTTTGAGTTTCCTGGGTAGACAAGAAATGTGAGGGGAAAAAGTTGGATTTAAAGACCTGGCCAAGTCACCACAGTTCCTTGCATAAGATGTCTCTACCCCAGCTGTGCTTGTGACCCTGATAGAAAGGCAGCTGCAACAGTGGGGGTTGCCAGACAGAGGGAAATTGTGAATCCTGAAGTGAAACCAGGTGGAAGGCAGTCTGTTAAAAAGCTTACAAACTGCTGCCAAAAATTATGAGATCGCTCTGATCACCATGATTTTTAACAGCGAGGTTATAATAGCACTCTTGTACATTTTATGAGATGGAGGGTGAGGAAACCAGGTTAATGAGATAACAAGCAAAACTGTGATATTGTTATTGATGACTCAATTATGATAGACATTAAACTTAATAAAATTTTTCCTTAAAATTTTAAAATCCTCTGTTTTAGAACAGAAGTTTTGAAAAACGTCAGAAATTAACGTTTAGTACTTTCTTTTTATTTTTTTAATCTTTTGTAACACTGTGAAATCCCCTTGTGTAAGTTTGCTTCCATTAGTACTTGGAGGGATGGATATGAGAGCAAGGGGTATGATTTTTATTAGAAAACAACACTGAGGGAAAAAAAGGTACTATACAACTCTGAACCATTCTGTGTAACTGACAGTCTGTCGTAGCGTGTCGTTCTGTGCTGAGTGAACATCTCAGCAAGAGTTCCACCTCCTCTCTGTAAACCTGGTAGTTAAGCCAATTAAAAGTGCACAGAATCAACTGTAACATGTGCTTCTAATGTACACCTTTAAATTGAATTACTAGCCTTCAAGCATGCTGGAGCAGCATGTACTTTGTTAATCAGGCACTGAGTAGCTGTGGCCAATTTTGTTTCTTTTCTCATCATGGTCATTACAAGAAGAAAAGAAAAGGTTTCCCTTTGAGCAACTCACGTGAAGAAGCTTTCAGATTTCATAGTGTGTGTCTGCTAATTTCATTGTTACTTTTGCAGTGTGTTGTAAGTGTGGTGTCCAAGAGCCAGAACTGCTCAGAAATTATCAGAATTGCACAAGTACTGTCAGAGAAGAAATTTACCCACACCCATGTAGGTGGACTCTGGAGGTAAACAATGGCAGCTACTGGTTTCCACGGAGGAGAGATGCCACTGCAAAGGCTGTAAAACTTTGAGTCTATTAATATTAGTTTTAAGAAAAGTAATTTGACATAGCTCTTTTCTGCATCTGCCAGTTTACAGGATTGGGATTTTTCATTTGCAGTAAGCCACTATGCGCTGTAGAGTGGTGAGGCATTGAAGCAGGAGAAACTGAGTTGAGATTTGTGAAATGGGCAAATATTTAAATTAGTAAAAGGAAAGACTTCAGCAGAGTTCTCTGAAATATTGTATATGTAGGGAAGTATCAGGCCAGTGGCAAATCTGCTCCTGGGATGTGTAACATACTGCCAAACTCAGGAAATGAGAAAATCAGTCTAGTGCCCATTGTTGCCTGGTTCTTTACTAGTTTGTGTTCACATCTGAAAATACAGATCCTCAGTTTGGTTGTGAGTAAACATTAATTCATTGCTTTCAAGTGTGTTTCCACTAATTTATCCCAATCGAGTCATTGCCCTGGATTTAGAGGAGGTAGCAATACCAGTGGTTTGTCCTCCATTCTCTTTCCCAAGGAATGTATTCCAACTGCTGAGAAACTGATAAGTCATTTGTAAAGAACTTATTCACTGCAACCTCTGCTGTTGCTACTTCCTGCTCAGTGGGAAAGTGTGTGCAAATTCCCTGCAGAGATAAAGCCAAAATGATCTCAGATCAGTAACATACAGTGTTGGCCGTGTAGTCATATTTTCTTTACTGAGAGAGAAATAAATCAAGGTCACCTGACAAAAGAAGGTTTTACTTTCCCCATATATTTGAGAGGAACTTGTTTTGTTGCTTTGGGGAGTGAACAGTTTGGGATTTTTAGGGGGGTTTGGTGTTTGGTTTTTTTTCCAGACAGTTCTTGCCAGTTTAAGACCAATTAAAAAAAAAAAAAAAAAAAAAAAAAAAAAAAAAAAAAAAAAAAAAAAAGAGGCAAACTGAGAATGACCTTATTACCTTATTCTTCAGCTGATGACAGAAATTGCCAGGCAGGGTTCCCAGTCACTCAGAAGCAGGGATGAATCTATCTGAAACACTAGAAACTGCTTTGCTCTGGCAGAAGTTTGTAACACCCCTGTTGTTGCAAACAAAATAGGTCAGAGTCAAGAATTTGGCATTTTTCAGCAAAACTTTGTTTCCTCTGAGAATTTCCAGATAGATTTGCTTTGAAGTGAGGGAGTCAAAAGGACTAAATTATCGTCTTGTCAAAGCTACTTCTCTTCCAAATGTGTTTAAAATACAGTGGCACACATGCTCTCTGCCATAACCAGAATGTTTCAGAGCAGGTTGTTGTTTAACTTTCTCTTGTTCTCTTGATGTTCTTTCCCATAATAATGTCAGTCTTTTTGAAGAAACAAACAAATGAAATAAAAGCTGAAACAAGGTGGCCCTGTAAACATATGTGTGGGAATTTATTGTGTTACATGCTCAACAGCATAGCTTTGAAAAGAAAAAAACTGGAGGTGTAGTCATGGGAATGCTCGGAGACTGATCCCCTCCTCCTTCCTTCCCACCATGCTCTGTCTTCCTGGGCTCACCTTTGAGAAGTGATCAGCTCGTCTGCCACAGGAGAGAGAAGGAAAAGCACCTAGAAAGCCAAAGAAGCTTAACCATTTAATTCTCAGGCTTGAAGACTCACCAAGGCAATCTTGGAAGAGTGCTATGCAACAAGCAACAGACCAGTTTCTGTTACTGGTAGGAGCAGTAGGGTCAGGTAGACAGTCTTCGTCAGGAACTCCTGTTTTCTGCAAACTAAAAGAGGAAAGGGAGAGAAAGGTCACTTTGCCTTTGCTTCATAGAATGATGCCTCCTTTCATATTTAAGCTCATCTTTGTTGGATATTTAGAGGTCAAGTCACAAACTACACCTGGTGCATTCTGTCTTGCAGAGGTCTTTCTGTAGATAAGGGAGAAAAAAAGGGAATATTCTTATTCCTCATCCCTTGGAAGTGGGGTCTTCTGTAAGGCAGAAGCACCACCAAAGTGTGCTGGTGTGTAAAGGCTGATTTTAATCTAGCCTTGTGCTACATTGTCTTCTGATCTCATACACCCGAGCCTAAGATAGATGTGGATTTTTTTTTTTTTTCCCAAGGTACAGGGATGTTATTTGTTCTGGTTTTGTGGCTTGGGTTCCAGTCTATCCTAACAGCCTCTCTTCATTTTCCCTGCATGTAGACATAGCATCAGGATTAATTGCCTGAGAAATTCCAGTTTATCTTTTTCGTATCCTACTTGAAAGTTCTTGCTCACAAGCTTGTATTTTTGTTAAGCTGGAATCATGGTCTTTTTTTGCCATTTTTGTTTTGTCAGATTTCTACATTTTTACTCTTAAGTGATATACAGTTGACTTAAGCCTTAAAAGGGGAAAAAAAAGAAAAAAAAAAGATAGCTTATTCTGTTTTGAAGGGGATTTTATGTCCACTTCTTTGTAAAGCAGTAAATATTTGTCAACTTCATAGCCTGGATGCTCTATCTCCAAATTAGAGGCATATTCACTTCCCTCTTTATCATACAAGGGTAGAAGTGTTGCCTCAAGATCTAATTCGAGCTTTGAACTTCTGCCAGAGATCAGACTAGCAGCCTTCCTGATCTGATCAGTCCCATTTGCCAGTCACAGATGGGCCCCTATCACTGCCTGTCAGGCTGTGTGCTAACGTTGTCAGTCCCAGTATCCAATTAAATGAACTCCAGTGGGACAAAACAGCAGAGGGTACAGCATGCTTTTGATACTTTCTCCACAGCTCTAGGTACAGTTGTTTAGCTTTGAAGAGGAGGCTTCTCCCCTTGTGACCTCTGTAACAATGGGACAAATCCCATTATTAGTATTAAAAGTAGTAACGATAATACCATCATGACAATATAGGTCATCTCAGGGGGTGATGCAAACCCACTGAAGTATTGGAAGAGCTCTTAGTATGGAGTGAAAGGTTTCAGAGAGGTGCTCTGTGAAGCTTAGAAACCAGTAAAAAGGATGTATAGGTTTTAGATTTGCCAACCTGCTGTCTCTTCTCTTGACATTGCACTTCACACAATGCACTGGTCAACCTCCTGGTTTTTCCTTCCAGTCGGAAGATCTCTCTTCCTGCCCAACCCCAGCCTTCTTTCTTTTCTTAAGTGTTTAAACATGTGAAGTAGTTTCTTACACATATTAATGTCACTGATGCCTGAATAAATGAAACCATCCAGGTAGTTTTAATGTTTCATGTGTTGTCCTCAGTGTTCATATTGAAGAGAATTTGGAGTTCAGCTGAATGGGAGCTTCTGTTAATGTAAAACCCTTGCAGGCTCAAAATCATTTGGTGACATTAGGAGCAAGGAAGGGCAAAAGGAAAAAAAAAACAGAGATGCAATAGCACTTTGCACATAAGTGCATCCATGTACTTGAAATGCATTTATTTTTGAATAATACTCAGAAACTCCTGCAAAGGGCAAAAATAAGAGAAGAGAAGCCATTCCCCATTTACCAACTGGAGACCTCATTTTAGCCCATTTAGGAACCATTGTTACATCTGCCCTTCCTCCACATTAGAAAGTCATTCTTCCTCAAAGGGAAAAAATGTATACATATTATATCTTTAAAAGAAGATGTTTTACTCCCGATCTGAGGCATAGAAAATCTAGATGCATTCATGTCTGTTCCATGTTGTTCTACCAGGAGGTTGATCCAGCAGTACCACAGAGAGGTTCTGTATCTGCTTTTCAACTTCATCTGCTTTGTCTGCCCTAGCAGTAAATTTTAATCTTATTTTTGTGCACATCCTCATTTTCTTGATCTCTCACCACCTTAACCAATGCATAGGAATTAGAAATCCCATAGAAATTATAAAAATGTTCAGTTTTCTCTTTTTCTTTATTTTCATTGAAGCTTTCTCCCACCAATACTTTCTTCTATTTTTTTTTCTTTAGTTTTATTTCTGTTGATTGAAAGTATTTTGCACCAAAGTTTATTTTTGCCGTTTGCAGATACTCAAAGTGAAGTCACCTGCTTCAGTAGGTTTCTGATTTACTGGTTTTCCCTAAATCAGTGTTATCAAAGACATGGAGATCAATAACAGAATGGAAGGAAGGGCTTGCCAGGAGGGTGAACAGTGCTGAAGGTTCAAATGCAATGGAAATCTCAGGGTATTCATCCTGGAAAAGGCTTGGAAGTGAGAGAACAGTCTTTTCTTATCTGACTGTTCAGGAAGCTTATTTGAAGAGATGTTTGGTAAAGGGCTTTCTCCCACATAACTCTGCTTTTTCTATTTCATGAGCCTGCAGCAAAACTGTAATCCTTTCAGAATATCTCCTTTAGTACAGCTGCCTACAGGAGGGAGGATAAAGCCCAGTAGCATTTTCAGCAGGAGTTCTGGACTAGCACAGTGTTTCAGCAAAGATACTATTAAACATCTGTTTGTCTGCTGTTCATGGTTTAAGTCACAGTAGGAACTTGTCTGTTGGGGGAAGGGTTTCAAGAAAGGTCAAGTGAGAAATACACTCTGCTCCACCGCAGGTCATGGAGGGTTTGTTTTCACTGTGTCTTTCTTGTTTTTCCTCAAGCTAAAGTACAGAGTCATCTGGATGATGATGAAGAACACATGTTGCTCATTGTGCATAAGAGATGGGTTTTCCATGTGTGGGAGGCAGCACTGCCATTCAGCTTTTCTCCCCTTCCAGATAGCAGGAATTGCAAAGAATCCCTACCTGAACAGAAAGGTTGACCTAATAGGTATTAGGCATTAATAGATCTTTTTTTCTTCTTGCTGTCTTCTGGATGCAGCCAATTATCTTTGCCTGTATTGGTGATTTCTCTATGCTGGTGATTAATCATTTCTGCAGAGCTGCAGTGTACTTCCCCATTAAAAGAAGAGACAAAGAGAGAAGCAAACCATGGTTATGGGTTCAAGTGATATAAAGTTGGCCAGTTGGCAACTTCAGCTAGATAGAACATTTCATAATTTGGGATTTGAGGATTCCTTTGCCCAAGGTGTAAGGTTTGAAGACTTTGCACAGACTCCAGAGAAAGACAGAGTGGTATTTATTTTAATGTTATTGTTTCTACACATCAGGAAGTGGCTGTTTGTTCTAAGGTAGCTGAAACGGAGCTAAGCACTACTGTTAATATTTGCATTCCAGCAGGTTTGACAGTGACCTTCCTCCCTCAGTTCACCCAAATGAAATTAAAAGATGTAAGGAAAAAAGTTTTAAGTTCTCGAAAAGGACTGTCTTCAAAAGTCATGCAATAATGCTGTGGATGGGTTTTAAAATAGGGCTTGTTAAATTTATGATCGCTAATAACATTTGTAGTTACAGTATGCAAGCAAAGATAAGGCCACTCTAATTTCATGCTTCAGGAGCTGAGATGATTGCCCACAGGGGGTCAGGAAGGATATTTGCCTCCATGCATATACAGCATTGCACAACTGATTGGAACCCATAATCACCAACACACCCAAAGAACATGCCTGGCTTTAAGCACATGCTTAAGGGATATGCCAAGCCAGGGCTGTAAAGGCTTCTTATTGCCATGGGTAATATTAAGTGTTCATGTAGCATTCTTCAGTTCCAAATCGTCTAGAAGTACTGAACCTGCTGATTCTGATAGTAACTCCCTTCAGTTCAGTGTGGTATCTCCAGGATTGCCAATGACGGATTAGTTTGTCTGGTTTGTAACCTAATATATTTAGTTCTGTAAACTTCCCCACAGCAGGACTATATATGCAAAACACAAGTAATGCAAAACACCTAAAAGATTTTGAAGTGCTCCACTAGAGTCAGTAGATTTATCTAATCTTAAATTTGTGATTTTTTTTTTTTTTAAATTTCTGAGGTAATTGTGTGGGATTGCTTTGTGCAGACATAGTGTTTCAGAATGTAGTTAGAGTGTAGATAATAACACCTGGTGTTTATTCAAGATAGGCAGCTACTGGCTGGGAAAAGCCAAGAAGGCCAAGGGAACCATGATAAGCTCAGGATGAGAAAGTAGAAATAATGAGATAGACAATTAACAATAACAAGACATAGTGAGTGAGTTTGCCAACCAATCATGATCTGAATAAGGGCGCATGGACAGTGGCCTGTAGCCAATTGCTCTGCATATAGAAATGCGTGTACGGTAGTAAAATAGGTATATATATCAGTAGAAGTTTCAAATAAAGTTGGATTTGAATATGCATCATATTGATGTGTCAAGTTCATTCCCGCTCGTGAGGTTAATCCCCGGCAGGTAATGACTCATTGGTGATCAAAATATAGGGAACATATATATAATCTATGTGTTTACCATTCACCTATGTGAATGACAAACAACAAGCAAATTAAGAAGAGCATCCTCATCTAAAAATTGTAGTGGAAAAATAGTAGAAAGGATAGAAGAAACCAGCCTTTGATTTTAAGGATGTTGCATAGGTTTGTTAGGAACCGAATATAATGCTATTTTTTTTAAGTACTTATAGGAGTGAATTACAGTAAGTACTTCAATATTTCCATTCAACAGATGGAAAAAATAAGGCAAAGCAATAAAGTGAATCAGTCAAAACCTTGGAGTGTTTTGGAGAGATTGTGTCATTTGCCAAAAAGAAGAACATAATATTTGATCTATCTTAAATATCTGGTCCTGGCTGTTCACATGGAAAGAGAAAAGAAAGTAATCCAGTCATATATCTATTTATATGTAATTATTTCATATGAATAGATATATTTGTATATCTATTCATTTTATACAAAGAGGATGTACTGTTGGCAGTAAATGTTTTTCAACATAAATTACATTCTTATGGTTATAAGAAGATATTTTAGCAATTTTGGTCCAGTTGGATTTGGGATAACTGTTATGAAGTTTAGAAATTTTGACATCATAAATAAAAGCAATCCTTTGGCCAAGTATCTGCAGCTTCTGTTTCTCAGTAGCTCGGACAGCTGGCAAAACACAGCATTTGCTTTCACATGTCAGCCAGTCTTTGGATGGAAAAAGCAAACATTTTGACATTGCATCCAGCAGAGAGAAGCACCTCGTACAGGTTTTGTTTGATAGGAATCCATTTGTTTCATGTTGGATTGCTTGATGTTAGGCTGCTGTAGTTTTTTACCTCACTCATGTGCTCCTGTGGCTACTCCCCTGGGGTCCTCCAAGGACCGATAGTGCAGTTTAGCACTTCCTCAATCTGTGTATTTCAGTCTCATTAAAATCCAATGTTTGCTTGTTTCAGGAGCTGTAGATTTTCAGGTCCAAGGCATTTGATTCAGATTGCCAAGCAAGCCAGATGCCATAGAGAAAAACAGGACACATCTCTTTACTCTGTCCCTGAGCAACAGCAGGAGAGTAACTTGGAAGACATTTGTGTGCCCTCAGCCTTTGATCAAATTCTGGATATATCATTTTCCTGCACCAGGTGTTGTCAAGTAGATGATCCAGACAATATAGCTAAGGCTTGCAAAAATAATAATCTGAAAATTACTCCTTCAGAACTGCACACAGTAGGAACCAGACTGGTCCAAAACTACTTTTGATTATTCTGTTGCATTTTATTTTATCAAATAAATGATATGTGGCAGCTTAAAAGATGAGCTCATTCACACCAAGTGATGTATCAATGTAGTATCAGCAAAGCAGCACATCAGCAGGTATATTTTGGCAAGGGTCAGAGTAGAGGACTTGGTGAGCATAGTGGGGCTATTCTTACATCTATTTGCCTTTTTAAACTAAATGTCTACCTTCCCTCTGTGTATTCAGTCTCTGAGTCTTCAGTGAGAAACTGGGAGATTGACAGGTCTCTGGCTGCTATAAAACCATTCCATAATGTCCTGCGTGAGAGCTGCAGGTACCATGTTTTCACTGTACTGTAGATGATGGCCTTCTATTAAACTATGCAAAGAAATTAGTGAAACTAAAGCTCAGTGTCTCTCCAAATTTGTTGTTTCAGGCTGGTCCAATTTTGAGCAATTTTCTAAGTGAGCAGTAGTGTTTATTCTCAGTAGCAGCCATTCATTTATTCCCATTAGGACAACATGGGGTTTTGAAGCTAAAATGCAGTAATGCGACAGAAGCCAATTACTCACTGTATGCTTGGGTAGATGGGTATTGGGGAACACATGCCACCCATCTCAGCAATGATTCTGTCCACTGATAAATCCCTAGGGAAGAAGGTTTTAAAAGGCCCAGCAGGAATCTCTGTGTAGTGAGATGTGTTTTAATGTGATTTAATTGCCAGTAGCCAACTGGGAGCATAGGTTTGGATTTTTTTTAATTATTATTGTTATAATTTTTCAATTTTTATAGCTCTTTTTTATCTGTGCCTTTCATTTTTGTATATCTTAATATCCAGATTTTTTGTATTTTCTTATAGTTAAACATTTATAAACAATTAGACATTTTGAACAAAGGAGAAATTTTTATGCAGAATAAACATAATTGCAGTAGGCTGTGAAAAGTGGGTCTTAAAACTTCAACTTAAAATGTGGTGGGAGTAGATGTCCCCCATCGGTAATCACAAGTTTGATTATGCCTTTGTTAGAGATACTGAAATTGGATACTATGCAGAAATAACAGGCTAAGCAGGGAAAAGAGTCTGTATTTTATCTTTAGAATCAACTACGTTAGAATCTAAAGGAAGTTCAACAAATGCCTGTCAAAAAAGTTTCTATTTAAAACTGTCACCAGTATTTATAACTTCGGCCCTGTCCTTCACTCCTTTTTTCTTTCCTTCTTTCTTTCTTTTTTTTTTCTTCTTTTCTTTTCTAAGTTGGAATCAGTACCTCCTGATTTTATGATTTTGTCATTACTTGTGTTTCAGAAACCTATGTGTTGGCAGCAGTGTGCTTCAAAATGCAGTATCCCAGAGGAAGCAAACGTTTATCCTGCATTACATTGCATCATAGTACAAAATAACACAGCTTGACTTGTACACTCCAAATCTATGCCCAAGAGTGAAGTATGATTACCCAAATAAGCATAGAAAGAAAACAAGGACATTTCAGAAAGTTGGAATTAACTAGCATCTTGGGACAAAGCTGATTTTCCCATCATGCACTCCTCTTCAGCACAGAAGCAAGGAAAATAAAACATTGCTGACTGCAGGTGCAGTGTATGTCAGTTTGGAGTTATGTTAAGAAGGACACAAAATCCAGACAGGGACTCATATTTTCAAATATTTCTGTCTTGATACTGAGCCCTGTCACTACCAGTAAGCTGCAGGAAAAGAAGAGGGAGTGTTGCTACATGGTTCAGCCTACTCAAGAAGTAGCCATTACATCTACAGTGAATTCCTAATGTTAAATGGAGGAATGATGGTCTAAGGTTCAGGATGAAAATTTGTGATTCTGGGGTTATGAGTTCAATTCCTCCATCTCAAGGCTGATGTTGAGCAAGTTGCTTACATCCTCAATTCCTATTTGTTCAAGGCAGGTAATAGTAGATTCCTGCTTTCCTGGGAAAAACAAATAAAAATGTGTGAGATGTTATGAGAAATACAGAGTTTTATGTACCAGAGGAGTAAGGAGAGGACTGAATTCTAGTTGTGGAAGTCCTTAGAGGTGTTGCACTTGAATTTCAGTCACCTGGTGTTGGTAGGCTGGAATATTTCTGGGGTTTATTTTGGATTTTTTTTCTCTCTGCCTCAGAGAGAAAACATGCTCCCAAAAGAGGTTTGGATCATAGCTTTGCTGCAGTAATTCCTGCATGACAGCAAAGGAGGAGGATTAATGGCAAGTTGCTGGGATAGGGTGAGCTCATTTGTGTGAGCTCCCTGATAGACTTCCCTATTGCTGAGAAGTTCTTCAGAGCATCTCAGCAGACCCTCCTTGTGTCTGTTTCAAGCCAGACTTGACTTGTTTGGCTTTTGGACTAGTAGGCAAGTATGAATCCGACATGTATTTTTCTCTACAGTGTGATCCATGTGTTCCTCTAGCTGTTTGTTTCAGTTTTGTTTGTTTTTTGGGTTTTTTTTAAGTTGATACAATGTTTCTTCAGTGCTTTTGTATCCCAAAGGGTAATGTTTCCCGAAATCTCTGTAAAAGACCACCACAAGTGAAAGGCAGTAAGTTTTCTGGCAGCAGTTAGCAACCAAACAACTCCAAATGTCACCACCCTTGGTGAAAAGACATTTGATCAGCCATTTGCCCAAGGACATTTAGAGGAAACCCCTGATGTTTTGAAGAGTGCCATGGGAACATTCATCACCAAGGCTCAGAACAAAAAGCTTGTTGATTGTACACAGAAGTATATGTCAGTAAGAAAAACATTTCTTTCTCCAGTTTTCCTGAGGAGTACTCAGATACACATTAGTAGCAAGACTATTTTCTCAAAATAGGATGTCCACCCCCTGACTTCCTGAACTGGATGAATCATGGGTAAATCCCTCCAAAAGCTACGGAATGTTAAACCAACAGATTTTCTACAATTTTATTAGTGCTGTCTGTAAAGAATGGATGAATAGCTCTGTTAAAAAGAATGGTTTTGTAGACAATGGTCATCAATCACGAACCGTTCCTTAACTATATGCATTTGCAAAACAGGTAGATAGCTTGGAAAGAAGATTCTTGTTGCATCACCTTGGATGACCTGATTTTAAACCTCACTTGGCTTAGACTGCATGAAATAATGTGATTTATTTATTTATTAGAAAAATAAGGATGTCTCTTTATTGTTTTGGGCATGCCAATATGATTAATTATACAACAAATAAAATGAAATTGTGTGTCAGGTGTATTAAAATCCATTCCAGCTGTCCAGCTGGTCTCTTCCTACTTTCATTATCTAAGGTGAACACACTCTGTTTTCAGTTGAGATCCCTCAGACTGTTGGTGGTTCTGAGATGAAGTTTGTAGGGAGAAATATTAGCTTTTAGTACACAAGCAGGTACTATAAGGAGGGAAAATAAAAGAGGGGGGGAAAAAAAAAGGAATTATACAGAAGACAGGCAAATTTCATTCTTTTCTATAATTTCTGTTTCAGACCTGGAGAAAGGCTTGAGTACCTGAAAGTTTGTTTGGTTTTGCTAATTATATGAACTATTTGGATCACATTCAGAAATTTATCAAATCCAGACTATTTTGAAGAGCATGTTAGAGAGTTTTTCTCACAGAACTTCCTGTTGGCCATCCCTTTCTACCTGGAAAAGGAAAGGAGACTTCAGGTGTCATGTCCCTGATGGGCTTGTTGGAGCAAAATATTTCTTTAAGAGTTGAGATTTTACGATACAAAACTGCAGTAATTGCTGGTTGAGAAGGGATAAGTCAATGCTCCAGAGAACACTGCTGTCAGGTAACAGAAGGGCTTTAATATTTGTATTGTTTCATTCCCAGTCAAAATTGGAGTTCCCAGTGCTCAAGGCACTGGAGAACTGGAGAAGGCATACCTGGCTTAGGTGCTTAAGCTAAGCAGATCAGACTGTCAAAGTCCAGTGCCTCAGCTCCCTGTTCATTACAGTCAGATGAATGATCTGCAGGTCCCACTTAGCAGATGCCTGATGATAGCAGGAAAGGCTCAGCAGAGGGGTGTCAGGTCTTTCTAGTGGGAGAAAAGGCAGGAAGGCACTCTTACAGTGTCTGGCTTCTTGGGACATATGCCACACCATTACTTATGGAAATCAAAATGTGGGAAATCTACAATTTCCTAAAATAAGTAATTAAGAATAAAAATCAACAAATAAAAGCAAATGACCATGTATAGGCATACCTGCCTTTTGTGTAACTCAGCTGTAGTTAGAAAACCAGATCTACCAGGCTACAATGGTTCAATTCTTGTCTTCTCCTTGCCAGGAGACAACCCTAATACTAGGGGATAAACAAAGGCAACAGAAGGAGCGGTCTTGCCACTGGTTCCTGGCACAAGTCATTCCTAGCCCACTGGGAGGAGATTGGCTCTCTGTAGACATTCTCAATGCTTTCCAGTGACACAGTGTTTTTCCCTAATAATCCAAAATACAGGCTCACGTGGACACAATTACTCCGGTGTCTTCCCAGCAGCACCAGTGACTTGAGGGAAAGTTCTGTCAATGGGATTGTTTCTCTGGCAGGTAGAATGGCTGTAGATGGAATGTATGTAATTTATTTGGCTGGTAAACTTCCCACCTGTCCTTCATTTATATTATTGAAATTTAGACCTCAGATGCCACACCACCTTCCTTTCTTTTACTGTTTGACTCTTTTACTGTTTGGTTCTCATGGGGAAAATGAATAAGGTAAACACCAGCAAGAAGCACCAGCACAGTTGTTATTCACATGGTGGGCTGTCTCACAGTGGGGAAAGGGTGAAGTCAGCTTTAAAATATATAGCACAGCTGGGGAGGGCCAGGAAGGAACTGCTCTTATCTTACACTGACTTATTCTACATAATGATCTTAAATTTACTGGATTTATTCCAGGCTTACATAAATGTAGTAATACCAGGATGAGGTGCAACTAAGGATGTCTGTGTCTGATTCTCACTCAAAAGGCATTGCAATGTTGAAATCCTAATCTTCAAATAAACTCCATACATATTGCTAGATCTAGCAATGAATTTTAAGAAGAAAAGAGCTACTTGAAAGCATTTTGAGCTGCAAACACTGGAGTTGCCTCTGCTGTTTCTTTGTCTATCATTTTCATTATTATGCTAGATAGTAAAGAGTTAGCTAGTAATAAAGAGAGACTGGAGGTTAAATCTGTGATAGCTCTAAAATCAGAAACAATTGTGATGTATAATTAAGTTGAAAAGTCCACAAAGGAACAGTTTCTAATTTTAACATAAAATACACAGTTTGAGTTATTAAAAAAAAAAAAAAAAAAGAACTTGGCAAATTTTACAAAAAGTAATTGAAGAAACTACATAAGACATAACTAATACATATCAATTTTCAGAAGTCATAAAGATTGATTTTTTTTTAAAGGACTATCTAAAAGACTGGTTTATTTTGAGTAAGTTTTTTCCTGTGTTCCAAGAACTCTTAAACTTTTTACTGCATGTCATTTTTTTCCCTAGTATTTTCTCAGTATGAGGAAGTGTTCCACACTGAGTGCTGCCTTTGTGCAATTGTAGAATTAAGCACTGATCATCTAAACAGTTAAATCCAGATTGACTAACACTA
Source organism: Scytalopus superciliaris (assembly GCA_013400415.1). Classification (NCBI taxonomy): domain Eukaryota; kingdom Metazoa; phylum Chordata; class Aves; order Passeriformes; family Rhinocryptidae; genus Scytalopus; species Scytalopus superciliaris. Next base: position 1,089,680 of record VXBX01002712.1, on the reverse strand, counting down.
AGGCAGATAATTTTCACAAATACATCACAGCTGTGAATACATGAGTGTAATGTCCATTGTGTCTGTGAGCTCTTCAATATGCCAGCTAGATTCAACAGTAATGATCAATAGACTAAAAGAAATCTACATAGGCATTGTTCAGTATCTTTATCAATGATCTGGATGAGAGGATTGAGTGCACCCTCAGTAAAATGGTGGACAACAGCAGGTTGGGTGGGAGTATTGATCTGCTGAAGGGTAGGAAGGTTCTGCAGAGGGACTGGGACAGGCTGGATTGATGGGACAAGACCAATGGTATGAGGCTGAACAAGGCCAGGTTCCAGGTCCTGCACTTCATCCACAACAGCTCTGCTCAGTGCTACAGGCTGGGGGAAGAGTGGATGGAAAGCGGCCTAGCAGAAAAGGACCTGGAGGTATCAGTTGACAGCCAGATGAACATGAACCAGCAGTGGGCCCAGGTGGCATCCTGGCTTCTATCAAGAACAGCATGGCCAGCAGAACCAGGGCAGTGATTGTCCTCCTGTACTTGGCACTGGTAAGGCTGCACTTCGCGCGCTGTGTCCAGTTCTGGGCTGTCACTAGAGGAAAGACATTGAGGTGCTAGAGCAAGTCCAGAGAAGGGGAATGGAGCTGGTGAAGGGTCTGGAGGGTAAGTCCTGTGGAGAGAGGCTGAGGGAGCTGGGAGTGTTTAGTCTAGAGAAAATGGGGCACAGGGGGCACCTTATCACCCTGAAAGGAGGTTGTAGCCGTGTTGGGGTCAGTCAGGCAACTAGTGACAGGAAAAGAGGACACAGCCTCAAGCTGAATCAGGGGAGATTCAGTCTGGACATCAGGAGGAGTTTCTTCACTGAAAGGATTGTCAGGTATTGGAACGAACTACCCAGGGGAGTGGTGGAGTCACCACCCCTGGAGGTGTTCAAGAAAGGACAGGGTGTGGCACTTAGTGCTGCAGTCTAATAGACAAGTTGGTGAGCAGTCAAAGGTTGGACTCAATGATCTCAGAGGGCTTTTCCAACCTAAATGAGTCTGTGAGTCACCTTCAATTAATCTGTGTGTGACATATTGAAAATAAATATTTTCACATAGATGACATGTAGACTTTTCAGTGTTTACAGACAGTAAAGAGAGCACTGAAGCAAAACTCTGTGATTGCTTTGGACCCTGTATTGGTAGACATTGGGAAGGAGAAAGTCTGAAGCTACAGTGCAGTATGAAACATTATTATCTTTGTCTCTGTTAAGACATTGGTTTTAATTTTTATATTGTTTCAGAGTTTTTCAATACACAGTAGGAGACAGGAAAGGAGAGAAATATTTTGAAGTTTTTCTGAAATATGATTTCAGTTAGACTGTAGCAAGGTAACTTGTAGTAATAACTGTAGTATTATGGTGGGCATCATTAAAAATACAGTAATCAGCATTTGCTGCACTAGACTTGCAAAATTTGTTTTCTTAGAATACAGCGACAAATTTAGCTACTCTAGAGGTGAATATTGATTTAGTGATTAAGGTATTTTCAGTAATGGTTTTACATGATTTTGCATAGTTTGTTTCAGTTGTACACATTAAATGTTCTATGTCTAGTAACAGTAAGTGCAAAATTCTCCTTGAAGAAAGGGAAGAGTAGCTGTATGACTCAAATCAAAGTTCAGTCCAGCCCAGAACTCTGTCACTGATGAACTGGATACCTAGCAAGAAACAGAAGACTGGCACGAGCGTGTTGTAGTAACTCCCTGGTACACATTCACAGCTGTCTCTAGGTCAGTCAGACACCATTGTACAGAGGTATTTACTTCTGTATTGAATACCAGTTGTTGGGTTTTCATACCATGAATTTGTCTAACTGCTGTTTTGAAATCATGTAAACTTTTTTTAGAATGCACAATGGTTTAATTGTTCCATTTATATGCTGTTTGGGGGTTGCTTCCCTGAACTTAATAATGGTGTGCCATATGGTTAGCAACTCTGGATTTCATATACCCTGTCCCTGAAAAATCTTCAGTATTTTTTATGTAAAACCATAGCAATTATTTCTGTGCAAGTCTCAATTAGCCTTCGCTTACCTGTGTAAGGTACTTGAGAAGTTTGATGTGAGGTCTGCCAGAAACAGATATATGCAATCATTATCAGTGCTTTGAGGAAGAGGCAGACAGAGCACTTTCTAACATGGATAATTGTTTTCCACTTGCTTAGTTTCTTTTGCAGCTTTTGAAGACTGTCTTGTTTAAATTTCTCTTAGTCCAAAATAACTACTGTGTTGTTTCATAGGTGTGACAGAGTCCCAATTTGACCCAGCATCATTTTAATTTCCTGAGCTCACCTGTAACTGTGTTCTGTTAAGCAGCTGCCATGATTCATCATGGTAATGGGTGATGTTATTCCTGTGTAATGTGAGAGATACACAGCACTGAAAATAAAATATTATTATGCTTTTCAGGAGAACAATGCTCAGGCAACATTGGGTTCTCAACATAGATGAAGTTGTGCAGTGAAACAGAAATTGCAGACTTGTCTTATATTATCAGACACTGTCATCTTAAATAACTCACTTTTTGGTTCAGGTGGAGACACTCAGTGGTTGCTTTAGTAAGTCACTGAAGTTGAAGCATTTAACAGCCAGTCCCAAGTTCCATGTCACAAGATAAGAGAGACTGCATAGCTCCCTTTCCTCTCTTCTTCTACATTTTTATTTTTTTTGCCTTCATGTTGAGAAGAAAACACATCTCCATTCATAGTTCCCCATCTGTGTGATGATGTTTTATTGATAGAGCATCAAAATAATACATTTTTTCTCAGGTCATACTGGCATTCCCAGTGTGTAACAGCAAAAATGGAGTAAAAAACTAGTTCAATTATCTCCTGGATGACTTTAATTTATGTGCCCAACATGAACTGTGAATGACAGATTAAAAGGTCGATGCCGGCACAGATTTTAGCAATCACACTTTCCCGTGAGTTACTTGTTCCTGAGCAATTTTCCTACTCTATTATTTCAGACAGAAAAACATTCTCTTTCTGTTGTTGCTGGATTCATCATCCACCTGAAATTGCTTGGTTATGTCTATGTCTGCTGATCAATGCAGAAGAAGGACTGGTCCTATTTATAGATGAATCTCTTCAGTCCAACACATGCATTATTCTAGGCTGAGAGAAACCCGGTAGAAACTTCTCTCCTGCAGAGTCCCTCTTGTGTGCCATCACTCAACAGCTGTTCTAAATCTGCTTCTTCTTCTTCTTTATGCATTTTTATTATTTTTCCTTCTGTAGTAAGCAGCAAGTTCAGAAGTCTTGCATTTCAGCAAGTCACCTAGAATCTGTAGACTAAATAGTCATAGACATATATATATCAATGTATAACAATTGGAGTAGCTTTGGGGACACTGTTATTTTCTGCCAACTGAAAAGAAGGCATGGACAGGGGTGGCTTTGATGCCTGGCTGATTTAGACATGTTGCATTATTCCTCTTGACCATTCTGTCTTTCCTTTCCCTCTTTGTTTACCTGTCAGGCTTCATGTGCTAGGAGATTGCTGGAGAAGTGCACTGTGATCAGTCTCACCAAAATGCAAACAGTTATGCAGTAAATTTTTCTCCCTAATGGTTGAAATCCAACTGTGTTGTTGAAAGACTCTGGAGGGCAACTGGGTCTCCTGTGGTCACAGATATTTGGTGCCAGCAGAGTAATGCATTGTCTCAGGAACATGTTCTCCACTCTCGTCTCCTGCAGTTTACAATTCAGCAATACTAATTGTTCAATTAACAGTATAAATGAGCCAATGGCCTATATTAGAACAGTTGGCACAGTTCACATATTCATTATGTGTTTTCAGCTCCTAATTAACCAAAGATTTTATTTTATTAAGGTATGGAAGCATTGCTTACTGACCATTTGCACCACTAATTGCTACATGCAGAGACTAAATTTAGTCTTCCTATAAATGTAAAAATTATGTCTTTTTCCCCACATATATTTGTCTAAGACAACCTAAGATCACTATACAGGAACGGAGAAAGCCTTCATTGGTTTATTGCAGATGTGATGGCTGACCTTAAGTGAGAAATATGAGAAGAATAAGTAGACAAAAAAGTTATCGGAAAGGACATACTGGCTTTTATCATTCCTACAGTCAGGGTGCTTTGTCCTTCATCAGCTATCATATATTGTTTGCCATGAGACTTGCAGTTAATCAAAGAAGGTCTCCTCTGTATTTGGTATGCCTGTGACTCTGGGAAAGACTTTATCTGTGGACAGAAGTACTTCTGTTTGGGAAGTTACCTTCCACAGATTCTTATCAATGCACAGGAAGAACTAGAAAGAGACAAGTGTAAAGTAAGAAAGTGGGGAATGGTAATGAAAGGATGCACCTTGAGGACAGAAAGTAACCACTTGTATAATTTTATCCTTGCCTTTCGGCTGCCTACCTAGAAGGGACTGTAAGAGGGAAATGTAAAGATGTCTAGAAATTGACTATAAGCCATTTCCATTAGTCTATTCTCTAAGGCTCCATTGTGTTATTGGCAACAGAGAGAATAATCTACACTCTCAGAACAACATGCTTACAGTACTAGAGTTTTTTGTTGCTGTTGTTTTTCTTAAATTTGGATTAATAATGGTGACAGTGTGGTCAGGCTATAATGAGAGGAGATATTTCTTCCTCTGTGCTATAAAATATTAATGTATTTGAACTATGTTCTAATAAATATAAATTATTAATGCTATAGAAACCAACTGTCAGTCTAGTTTGTGTTCTGGCAAGATAATGGAACTTCAAATGCCATTTTTGTCCCATTGAACATACTTGGTGGGATCTTTACATTTAAATATTCAGGAGACTCTGGGCTTTTTGAATGCTCTAAAAACATATATTTTGAAAGTTTAAATTCCTGGGAAATGGATTTTAAAAGCTAACTTGGGACTTTTGAATGCTGTTCCTCAAGGGCAGTAGTGGAAGTCATGAGAATAAAAAATTGCCTAGATTCTGATGGAAATGAGAGTGCTTATTTTGCTTAGGACTTTGCATAATATTTGGCTAAAGTGGCCTTGTAAAGGTTAATCTTACTGGAACAGAAAGGAGAAAAAGGTTGCCCTCAAACCCTTTAACCTAATGTTTATTTAAAAGAGTTGTGGTTTTCCACCAACTGCTCGTGCTCAGTGAAAAAGGTTTACAGTAATGCTTCTATAGTGCAAGCAATGCATGCTCCATTTCTACTCTCATGTTGATCCTGCCACCCTGTCACCATCATCTGCGTAGGAGATTGCAACTTTTCCTTTTGGATTTGGCCCTTAGTGCATTTAGCCCTGCCTCTGTCATTTTAATATTAAATGTTTGCACTGTCCTTTACAAAACTTTAGATCATTTGGAAATCACATCTGGTGAGGAGTGCAGCTGTTTATTATGGAAAATATTTTGTGTGGGCAAATGTAATCCCAGTGCTCTGGAAACTGTGGGCACTTTTAGCTGAAATTGAAGTTGCTGGCTATGACATGGGTCTTGATATATGGGGAAATTTCTCCTCTGGGCCGTGCTGTAGAAGTGATAATCCTTAAACTGGAGCTTTCTCATTATAAAAGAGCATGCTGAAATTGCTGCCTGTGCTGGGGGCAAAAATTGCCTTTCTGTGGTGACAGTTTGCTGCAAAAACCAGCTATTTGAAGAGTATTCGGAGAAAGCGGAGAACAAACTTTTCACAGCAATCATGGGAAAGAAAGTAGCATCTGTACATTGTTGCATTCCTACTGAAATTATTAGATTAAGGGTGTTGGGTTTTTTTTGTATTCTATTAATTCATAGAATCATATAATTCTTTTGGTCATAAAAGGCCTTTAAGATTTTCAAGCCTAACTGTAAACATATCACTGCCAAGCCCACAACTACAACATGTCCCTAAGTGTCATATCTACACAACTTTTAAAGACCTCCAACAATGGTGACTCACCTGCCTCCCCAGGCAACCTGTTCCACTGCCTGACAGTGCTTTTGGTGAAGAAATTCTTACTAATATCCATTCTAAACCTACCCTGTCACAACCTGAAGCAGTTTCTTCTGTGAGTTCTACCTGGAAGAAGGGATCACCCCCTACCTTTCTACATCCTCCTTTCAGGTCACTGTAGAGTGATAAGGTCTCCCCTGAGCTTTCTTTTCTCCAGGCTAAACAACCCCAGCTGCCTCAGCTGCTCCTCTTAAGACTTGTCCTCCAGACCCTCTACCTGCCCTTCTCTGGACAGGCTCCAGCACTTCCATTAATTTATTGTAGTGAGGGGCCCAAAACTAAACTGTCTTCAAAGGTACTGTAGAAGCCTGAAGCCATAGACATGTCTTATTATTTTAATTGTAAATAAATTCTGTAGGCACTGCAGTACTCTGTATTAGTGACAAGGGAAGAGAGGAAACTGAACAAGGCTACCTCCTAAGTACAAACTGACAGGTACAGGCAGATGGAAGTTGGTGACAGATTTCCAAGGTCTGTTTTTCTATTATCTCAGCATCAAGGCAAATACTCCTTCATTAAAAATGCATTTTGATTTCTCTAGAGTGACAAACTGATACTACCTCAGCCTAGTTTAACCTTAATTATCTGTGATTTCCTACAAGCACCACAAAAGATCACATCAGCCATCACCAGAGAGATGGGTTTCATGTTGTGAAGAAAGCCCTGTAATGCACAGTGCCTTCTAGAAGAGCATTTCCTCTGTGAGGTGGACTCCGAGCACCATGTTCAGAACTGGCTAGCTCAGTAGGGATGGAAAAGAAAGTAGCATCATGCAGAGAGAACAGCATGTTAAGACAGTCAACTGAACGTGTAATAGTTGTCAGAGCTGAGTTCCTTTGCAAATAAGAAAGAGATTCTCATAGGAGTGTCATGGAGAGATCTTTTTGGCAGAGCTGGCTGGATTTCCATTTATCAGAACTTGTGGGCCCAGGGGTGGATTTCTGTGTCTCAGCTGATGATTCTTCTTACCTTGCAGCCCTGCCATGAGGGAAGCATAAGAAAACCAAACCATGTAAGAAGGCAGGCACACTTCCTCAAGTCAGAGAGAATGGCATCCCAGTTGTAGTCATATGCTATCTATTTTTGCATGGTAGATTGTTTTCCCTTTAAATAGAAATGATAGGTTTTGTTTATTGCAAGCTTTCTACAATTCTATACTTGTACAGCTTCCTTGCATTGCCCACTGTACATATTCACAGACATACAAAAAGTCAAGTTGGTGGCAGAGAGTGTTGCAAGAGTGATCAAGGCAAGTGATAAAAACTGGAAACTACTGACTTTGGTGAAGATCACCACTCTGGAAACATTTAGTGCTTCCTGCAATTCACTTCTTGGTCAGATGATTGGAAAGCTCTTCTTACAGCTTGTGTAATGTATATGCACAGGTGTTCTTGTACTTTCCAACATTTTCTAGTGGATTATTAGCAAATTGTTTGCAAGGTGGAAAACAGTGCAGTTGTTCTATTATTTCAGCTATCCAACTGAGCATACTTTAGATACAGTTGATGGCAACTAGTCTGTAGTTCTTGTTGCCAATAATTAATAGCAGTACAGCAAAAGAATGCTTCTTTTTTAATCCAAGTAGAAAAATATTTGGACAAATCAAAATCAAAATATTTCCACTGAACAGTGGAACCAGCCCCAGAGAAGTTGTGGAGGCTCCCTCCTTGGAGATGTTCAAAACCCAGCCCTGAGAAACCAGCTCCGACTGGCCCTTTTTGAGCAGGGGGAGCTGGACAGGATGATCTCCAAAGACCTCATCCAAACTCAGCTATTCTGTAATTTTGTAATCAAATAAACATAGGGTCCCTTAGTAAAAGGAAATGAGTTTTTTGCATTGCCTATTAATTGTTGGTGTTCATAGGCTTAAATGCTAAAGGCTAGAATTTTGAACTATACCTTAGTTTAAATTTGGCATACTGAATCTGAGTCAAAAGAATATACACATATAAAGAAATGTAGACTTCACTCAACAGAAGGACTTGCAAATATTTGAAAAGGGAACCAAATCACTTCACAGTGGAAAACTGAAGTAACTACAGAGGGTGGAATCTGCTCTTCTGTCTTATGATAAGCAAGTAAATTATTTATCACCTTTTTTAATATAGAAAAAAAAATCAATAACAAGAATGTCAGGGAGAGAAAAAGTGCATTCTCAGCCTCTGTGCAGAAGTACTAGCTCTTTGCATTTCCACCTTTCACTCCATAATTACATGGCCATGAGAGAGTTAAGAGGTTGCCATGCATGCTGCCCTGAGAAGAAGAGATTGGCACAACATATCTGTTTTCTCAGAAGATAAACATGATTTCTTTCCTGGCAGGTGGTTTTGCAATTGTATTTGGGCAGTCAGCTTTGCATATGGATGCCAGAACACCTGCCACTCAAGAATATATTTATAGAAACTGTAAACTAATTAATTCCCTTAAACATCACAGTGGTTTTTAATGACATATTATGATAGTCTGTCCAGTGGGTTTTGCATCACTGTTTTTCTGGAGCTAATTTGCTTATCTGCTTCTCTTTTTTCTTCTGCCTTTACTGTTCTGCCACCTGCCTCTAAAGCAGAGATAACAAAACGCTGTTCCTGAAAAGCCAGGTATCAAACCCCGCTCTTGTTTGAAACTGCAGGGCCTTGTTCTGCCAGTGGGCAGGTGCCTGCCTCCACCTGGAGATCCCAGCTCTGAGACCGAGGGGAGAGCTGAACAGGTAGTTTCAGAAGGCACAGTGCTGGCAGCTCAATTCCCCCCAGCTCAGGATCTCCTGAAACTGAATCATGAGCAAACGCCTTTGCAACTTTTCTCACAGCAGGGGTTTGGGTACCCTTTCTCTCTTTGTATGGGTGCTCCAGTTCCCCACAAGAGAGAGCTCAAACTGCTGCACCTCCCTCAGCAAGAAGGGCAAATGTGTTGTTTCTCTGCTTCTTATCTGCATGAAACCTGTAGAAAGCCAACACTTTTAAGACCACTGTCATCTGGTCAAATTTGGCAAAAATTGGCCACATTCAAATAGTTATATAGAGATAAATGGACAAGCAACACCACCATGACTGCATAAGATCATTTCCATGGGCATAACGTGCCAGACTAACTTCTAAGAAGATTTGGACTTTCTTCCAAAGGTGGGAAAGTGTTGTCCTTGTCCTCTGCAATTGTTTCAGTCATCCAATAGCTCTGTGGCTCCATGCCTGTATTGTTCCTTCATTTCCTGACCCAGTGCTCAAGAACATATTTCTTTCCTAGTAGAAGACCACCCTAACTCTGCTTACAAATGGGTTGAGAAACGGAGGGCCCTCAAACTTCCTTTTTGGAGCTGTTTCATATTGCTTGATATAACTGTGATTTTACTGTCCTAATGTGAGAGTTAGCATCAAATCCCCAGCCTAGTGATGGTGAACTTTCCCTGGGAATGAGAATATCTTGGATCTAGTCCCATTTCTAGTTTATATGACAGTGAAAGAGGATTTGTGAGGAGACAGAGAAGGACAAACCAGGGAAGGAAAGCTCTTGAGCATTACACGTGCTTTAGGTTATGCCACAAATTCGATTTGTCTATCTATTTTAATTTCATTCTCTAGTCTTCCAACACATACAAAAACCCAGATGCTATCTGTGTCCATAGGTAAATGTTCATCCTGGATGAGAGCTTTCATCTGGCATAAGAACAGTTTAGTTCTTAATAACTTGAATTCCTCTGCTGCAGACTTAGTGTGCATTTGCAATGATACTCCTCAGGAGAGGTCTTCAGTTTTCTGCATCAACTATAAAGAGGGAAACAAAATTAGCCAACCAAACTGGATACCTTGGAACTAGTTGCTGTAAGGGCTTTCTTCATGTTCTCTGTGGCTCTAGTTTCCATGCTAGGAAATAGGGATAATGATTCATTGATGAATACATTACAGGATGTGAGTTGTTCGTATAGTTCAACTAGAGTAGGTTTCTACCTTGCCTACACATTATGCTTGGGCACTGTATAAGCAGCTTCTATGAGTTTTCTAGAATAATCTCTTTTGTGAGCTATTTGGATAGTTGTAAAATATAATTAATAAATTGTGAAGATGTACTGACTGAATAGGTAGCAACATCTAGCCCTTTACTCACATAATAATGCTAAAATGTCTGAGATCTTAATCAGACATTTTTATATTATGTATGACTGGTTAAATTGCACAATTATTTATTTCATGAATATGTTTACTTTTTTTGGCAGATGTATATTCAAAGTATTTAATTTAGCAAGCCGTAGTGATCATGGCCCCATTATATGTATAATCTAATGGGAGTGTACCAATTTCACCTCATTTTTACAAACTAGCAAAGGCAAATCATTATCTTAATAACAAAACTGGTGTTGGTAACAATACATTTGACACCAAAATGCATACTAAGTCACTTCTGGGTGAGAAAAAAATTGTTTAGCTGGATAAATATTACTGGTTATAGAATTTTTGGAGGAAAGATCTATTAGTGAGTAAACTAGGATTAAGATACTGGCATTATTTCTCAGTTCCACCTCAGAATTTCTGCATGACTTTGGACAAGTGAGCTGAATATTTTGTGTTGTGTTGCTATGTTACTTAAACAGTTACTTACACCCTAATGTGGGGATGTCATATGTACAGTTCTTGATTACAGGAAACCCCTTCAAAACCAGAAACAGAAATCAGCAAAATGATGATTTTTACCATCATGCCAAACTGACTCAATTCACTGGATTATAATGAACTATATTCACCCCACCACAAGAATCCTATCAATCCAAACCCAGTGAAGTTCTAAAGGAGAAGGAGAATATCTACTTAAGACATCCTTTATTTGGCAAGAGTTTCTGTGAGCAGTGATGTTCTTCTGAGCTGTTCTGGTCTGCAGCACTCATTCCTAGTTGGCATTCATCTTCACATTATCTAGGTTTGTATGTTTTGACTACCAAGAAAATTAATGTTAAAACATATGTTGATTGATTTGCTTTCTTGTGTCACTCCTTGTTGTTTGGAGTAGTGCACAGGCATCTGTTGTGCAACATTAACAAGGAGGTGTTCTCTCATATTTTTTCTAGACATAGTCTTCAATGCTTGATCATTCTATGTACACCCTGATTCAGCTGAGATATAAAATTTCCTTCATGGATTAAGTACCCAACAATTTTTTTTAACCACAGACTATGACATACCCAATTCACTTTTGTTTCTGTCTCCTTCAGTAGATTAATTTTTCTTCCTTTGAATGATAACTCAGAGATAAGTTTGCATTTATTGTCTTTACTGACTTTCTAAATAAATTTGATGTCTTTATACTTTCCATCAGTCCACATCATAAGGTAAGATTCACTTGTGCTGGTGATTGCTGAAGTAACTATGATATACTACATTCTGTAACTGCATGCACTAAAGAATGTTGTTAGTTCCACATTGTTCTCTCCTGTCTTGCATCTCTGGAGCATCATTGTGGATATTTGACAAAACAAGCTGAGGATTATGAAGCTAGTATCAAAGTTGTGGCTGTGACTGTAAGCTGTTTGGACTCATTAGAGTCTTATCTCAGATCCTTCAAATTCTCTGGAATGAGACAGCAGAATACCTTATACTGAAAAAAAATCGGTTGACTGAAGAAAAACCGTGAAGTGAGTGCAATGGGGTTTTGCATTTGTCAGGTTTATACAATTTTCATCAAGTATACAGGTGTAAATCAATTCTGCACCTCCTGCTGAATTTCAGCATTTGACTGAAAAATGTTTGGCCACCCAGGCTAGGGGGTAAATGGGAGCTTTCATGTAGGATATTTATTTAACAGTTGGATCGTCATGTGTAAGCATATTTAAAGGCATTTTCATGAATTACCTATAGATCATGGATCCTAGAATGAATTGAGCTGGAAGGAATCTTAAAGATCATCTAGTTCCAATCCTCCACCATAGGTAGGGACACCTTCCACTAGATCAGGTTGTTCAAAACCTCAACCTGGCCATGAACATTGCCAGGGATGGGGCATCCACAAGTTCTCTGGGCATCCTGTTGCAGTGCCTCACCACCCTCAGAGTGAAGAATTTCTTCCTAATATTGAATCTAAACCCTACTTTCTTTCAGTTTACAGCCATTCCCCCTTGTCCTATCACTCCATGCCCTTGTCAAAGTTCCCTCTCCAGCTCTCTTGCAGCCCCCTTTAGGCTCTGGAAGGATGTTTAAGGTTTCCCAAGAGGCTCCACTTCTCCAGGCTGAACAGCACTGACTCTCTCAGCCTGTGTTCATAGCAGAGGTGCTCCATCCCTCTGATCATTTTTGTGGCCTCCTCTGGACTCAAATTGACAGGTCCATGTCCTTATTTTGGAGTCTCCACAGCTGAATGCGTATCCTTCTCTGTCCCAAACATGAAGATTTTCTACAGGGTTTTATTTTTTTTTTTATTTTTTTTTTTTTTTTTATTTTGCCAGAGAAATTAATACTATTTATTGATCCTGATACTTACATGTAGATATGCAAAACTATAGCTTGGGGCTTTCTTGCTTTGTTACCAAAGTCTCTTCTCCTATTGACTGTACAGGATGAGTTTTCCTGTGCAAGACAATATATTGACTGAGTATCTGCATCTGACTGGGTAGCTGGACCATTCCCTGAATAACCCAGCTAAAACAACTTCTGTCAGCATGCTGTGTTTAAACCATACAACACAGGTAGAACAGAGCTGCAGAGGACATGTTAGAGTTTTCACAAGCTAAACCAACATACTTAGAATGTTGAATGTAAGTAGAATTTTGAATTGCAGGCTCTAACTGAAAGACTATATTTTAAATTTTTATGAAAGAAGTGTCGTTTCTTCAATTTCACAAAATAACCTTAGGTTTTAGTTTGGGGAATTTTTAAAACTTAGAAAGGAATTTCATGGTCTGACTTCTTTCCTGTTATACATTGTGCATAGTAGTTCTAAATATTAATGTAGTTCTTCCATATATTGTTTCATATTTGCACTATTTGTTGTAGAGCATGAGAATTAAAGAGGCCGACTGAAATCTAAAGTGCTACAGAGGAAATTAAAGCCATCAAAGTATTCATTAAGCGCCCTTTCAACTTGATGTGTTGCCAAGTGGAGTTAGATGGAACAACTATGACTAAACATCTTCTGTCAGAATTTTCTCACTCTCTGAAGCTAAAATTTATCACAGATAAGGTTTTTGTTGCAGCAGAGTCAATTCTTGCCAGTTTCTCTCTTCTCCTCAGCAGTCTGCTAAAAAAAACTAAACAAACAAAAAAAACCCCAACAATTTGCTGTTTCATTGGCAATCTCAGGGCTGCCGAATAACCAATAGGTTATTTCACTTACTGATAGAAAATCAGGGTCCTGTTTCTTTTTGCAGATGGGGCTTGCTTTGGAAGGCAAACAGGTTTCAAAATATAAAAATTTTCTGAGGGAGAATATTTCCTTTTTCCGCACAGCTCTATTGCCAAGGTAACCTGGCCACAAAGAGTACTTCAAAGAGATTGGATGGTGCTGTTTATTTGACATAAAAGTGTGATCAATAAGAGTGTCTAACAATGAAGTGGTGAGAATGTATTGCTTTATGGTAAAGCAATTTTTATTTTGATACACTGAGAAATGAATGTAAAATGGAAGCCCTCAGGGTTAACATAATGAAATCTCTTAAAGCTTGTGAGATCATTATATTCAATTAACTGTTTGACTGGCAGTTACACTTACCACATAGGAGATGAACAGATCGTGTTAACATACTGGACTACAAATATGGGTGAAATTACACCATATTGCTTCATTATGAGCAGCTAAGCTGCTACAGAGCTATCAGAAAGTAGGAAGGGATTCAAAGGAAAACTCATTTTACTTCAAAAAGCATGTCTCAGCAACTAGGAGGGAAAAAATGCTGATGGAAAATATGTAGCTTATGAAAAAGGCACAAAATTGGGCAAAACTTCCAGAGGGAGCAGGGCCCAAGGGAATCAAGTTGCTCAGGTGGTTTGTTGATTCCAGACAGATCATCATGTGTATGTGTCATGATCCATGGCATGAAAACTACAGCTTTTTGTTGTTTGGGTTTTTTTTTTTTCCCCCAGAGGCAAAATCTCAAAACTTGGAAAAGCAATTAATGTATTTCCTGTCTGTGTGATGAGGTGACATTTATCCAGATTTTAGTTCAAAATGGCATATTTTGACAAGAAGCTACATAATTGTATTGATCAGGAAGGTAGCTGTCCCACCAACTAAAAGGTGTCTGAAATGTTCCGCTCTATCCCATGTTCCCTGACATGAAGATGTTTGACAGAGACTGTCTCAGGCTGTTACCATTTGGCCAGTGAGGGTATCTCCTGACTGGTAACAAATCAGCCCTTGTCAGTGACAGCAGGCTAATAATTCCATTTCTTTGAAGTCTGTTTTAGAGAAGGCACTATAAAATCCTGAAAGAAAACAGCAATACAGCTGTCAGTGTCTTGAATGAAAATTACATGAATGAACTTTGACTGTATTTCAAGGAACCAGTCACTGAAACTGCAAAACCGGCTTTGAGATGAAATATTTGTGCCAAAAAGCATAAGACTTTTTTTTTGGTAAATGAATCTTTTGTTATCTGTCTCAGAAACTGCATGCCCATGTTAAAGATTTTTAAATAACCGTTGAATACTTCTGTTCTACCAGCAAAGTAATGTTGAGCCTTTGATTGTCAAAAGCATTTAGATAATGAACACCCATTGATTTCCCCCATAAAGGAATAAGGGGGAAGAGAGATTTTCAGTTCTGAATTTCAAATCCTTCCACTTAAATCACAGCAATAAAAAGAGCATTCACAAACTGCACATTGGAGATGGCTCAGTTTATACATTTTGTATTGCTTTTATTTTGACTTAATGGGAATGCTATTAAGGCCAAAGTCTTTGTGGGATACACCTGTCTAAATGAATACAGAGAACGTCTTAGGCAGGAGCTGGAGAGAAACCAAGTGGAAGGCAGGCAGGTGAGCAGACAGTGCCCTGCCTAATGCCCTGCTCCCCAGAGGAGCATGTGCTGTGCACTACAGACCAAAACTCCTCACATCCAAATGGGAGTTTCTATGAAGCTCCAGGGACCTCTGTAGCAAAATTGTGACCAGATTATGGACCCAGTGCATTCTGCCTGTTAACAGCAGCATGTCCTTGTCAAAGAATAGCCACAAGAATGACTAAAGCACTCAAAAACATGTGTTATGGTCTGACTCCAGTGGACACAATCTGTTTATTCTAACAAAGAAAAAGCTAAAGGGGAATTAATCACAGTTTTTAAGTAACTACATAGGGAATAGCAATGTCATAATAAAGAGCTCATCAGTTTTGCAGATGAATGTATAAGGAGAGCTGATGTCTGGAAATGGAAATGGCTTATATTTAGACTAGAAATCAGGTACAAATACTTAGTGGTGAGGTTATTTCACCTTTGGAAGAACTTAAATGTGGTGAATTTTTCATCCCTGCAATTTACTTTTTATCTCAGTCCTAACATAATTTGGGGAATCTTTATTGACTGTGCTATATGGGACATCAGACCAATGAATAGGAATGTCCCTTTTGGCTAAACTATGTACAAATCCATTCCAGCAGAAGGACAGAGCATTCCTACTCTGTAAAATTCAGGAAACATATTCAAGTACCTGAACATAGGTAGAGGTAGTTGGGAATTTTTCACCAAAATGATATTCCACTGTGAAGTGTAATTTCCAAGATGGGAAAAAAAATGATAGCACTTTTTAGGTGTCATAATTTTCTGATGGAGAATTAAAATTAAAATTGCTATTATATTTCATGTTGGTTTACCTGAATACAAGTATTGATTTTGTTTTGACAGTAATCTAAACTATTTTCCTTCAGATCAATATTAAATAAATATAATATAAAATAGCATTTTACCATAGATAAATTTTACCTTTATAGAAGTTGCATTATTTTATAAACCGGGGTTTTGGTCAAACATGTGTTGTCTAATGCATTTTTGGAGTCGTAGGACTCACCTTAGCTAATGTATGCTGTTGATGGCTTTATTTTTGTCCTGTCAGCCAGCTATGGAGATAGAAGGCAAAACTGGATTGAGAGAATAGGATGAAGTGTAATACTGAAATACAACTGAGTAACCAACTGAGTAACTTATTTCTAAGAAATTCATATATCTTAACCCAATATGTCAAAATGGGATCTTTTGACATTTCTGAGTGCCTTTTGTTCCTTGGAGCTTGTTCAATGTTTTTATTATGCTTCAGGATGAATCTAAGCTTTGCAGGAGGTTTGACTCTGAATTTTTCCCAGTTTCTGTTTTCAGATTCATTTTTTCAAAGTTCGTCACAGAAGACTCAAGCTTGTGGCAATACCAGGTCTACTATGATTATGCTTTTTCTTTGTTAAAAAACAACTTTTCTGGATGGAAGGGATGCAGATTCTTTACTAAGACATGTAGAAGCTGAAGAGATAGGTAAACTTTGAAGGCTGAGCTGCCATAAGAAATTCACATAAAAATCAAAATTCTGAAGTACCTGGTCTGATCTGTCCTACAGAATTTCCCCTGGAAGAGAACACTCAGCTCGTGGTATTAACCATTTCTCTTCCACACTGAAAATTCAAACTATTTCCAACCCTCCTTTCAAATGCCTTCATTTCATTTCCCTTGAAAATATTGTAGGCACCTGCAGGCTTGGCAGTCTCCCCAGGAATTTAGGTAGACTTTATTGCATTTTAGGGAACACAGAACATTAAGTGTTATTGGGTTTTCACAAGGCGCTTCTGGAAGTAGAGACTGGTGCTAAAACTTTGATGTGTAGAGACTCAGATGGTGGATACTGGAAAAATGCAGAAAGATGAAAAAAGCTGTAGCATAACTGTGTAGTGGCAACCAAGCCCCACACAGCCACTCCTCCACCAGGGTGGAAGAGTAATAGTGAGAAAACTCATGGGTTGAGATAAAAACAATTTAATAGGTAGAGCAAAAGCTGCACACACAGGCAAAACAAAACAAGGAATTCATTCACCACTTCCCAGGGGTAGGCAGGTGTTCAGCAATCCCCAGGAGAGCAGGGCCCCATCACACCTAGCAGTGACTTGGGAAGACAAATGCCATCACTCCAAACATCTCCCCCTTTCTCCGTCCTCACACCTTTTATACTGAACATGATGCCATATGATGTAGAATATCCCTTTGGGCAGTTTGGGTCACCTGTCCTCGCCGTGTTCCCTCCCAGTCTCCCAAGCACCCCCTTGCCCCCTCACCAACATGGCAGTACAGAAAACACAAAAGGCCTTGGCTCTGTGTAAGCTCAGCAATAACAAAAACATCTCTATATCATCAATTGTGTTTCCAGCACAAATCCAAACCACAGCCCCACACTCGCCACTGTACAGACAATTAACTCGACCCCAGTGGAAATCAGCCCACTATGGTATAATTTTGCACCAGAGATTGGTGATGATGGTGGGAGAGATGGCATAAGGAGCAGTCTTATTTGAATTTGTTAAGAAAGAAAAACTGAGTTTCGAAATAAGTTGACATCTTTAATATCTGTTTCCTGGAGGAAAACCTTTTTCTTCTTTTGCGTATCCCTCCCTTTCCTGCTAGAAATAGGTAAATACATTTAATAAAGAAAGAATTAGGTTTTTTTTCCTATTAGGAAAACATAAGAAAATAATTTAAAAGCTAAACTTTTTGATTTACTCAGTTATTCATTAGAATGGGAACACTGTGAATTTTGTTAGTTTGTTTTGTGGGGGGGGTTGTTTTGTTTTTTCCTGTTGTGAAACAAATAATGTTTGGCTATTTCTTTTCAGATGACCATTTCAACTAAATTTGAAATGTAGAAGAATTTAGAAATTCTGTTGCAGAACAAATTTTGTTATATTTTTATTGACTTTTGTTCTTAGAAGTGGGTTTGGTAAGAAAAGTTTTAATCTGAAAAAAAATTCTAAGATTTCAGGTTTTTTTCTTTTAACATGATCTATGTGACAGATTTTGGAATATTTTGTGAAGGAAAACATTCTAAAGATTTTTTTTTTTTACTTTAGATTATCTACCTTACTGTGAATAATTTAAATGTAAAATGAATTTAAAAGTCCTGATTCTTTCAGTTTTATGAAAGATATGGTGTATTTTGGAACATTTTGAACAAGTCAAATTTTTGTTCAGAAAGAGTTCTTTTTTACTTACAAAAACCTAGTCAGTATTACTTTAATCCTGCCCTACACTGTATATGAAAAAGCATGTTTTTTAGGTTTTACCAGAAAACAATGCACAGAATGCAAATGTAGAACAATTCAGTAAAGAGAAACAACATATCAATCAACTGGACATTCACAGTATGTCTAGTCATATACTTAGCCTTATTTTTGCTAAGATCCTGTGGACTATTATAGAGTGTCCTGTGGTTACTTGCTAAGAAATTCAACTCACTACTTTTCATTCATATAGGGTTTGGTTTGGGTTTTTTTTTGTAGTTGAACTATGAAAGTAGAGAACATTAATTATGAATTCAGCTGTTTCTTCTGTTTGTGAATCATTCATGAATTATTCGTGATTTCTGTGAATGCCATTTTTATTTGTCAGTGGTCTCTGAATGTTTCCAATGAATAGCTTACAGTTTAAGGGTTTCTTGAGGACTGTTTGCCTGGGGATTATTCATTATTTATGTTGAACTATGAGAATTATGATATAGTTTAAGCAACCTGTATGCAAGATCAGCATATTTTAATTATGGAAAAAACAAACA
>VXBX01002712.1:1059405-1070921 GCA_013400415.1 Scytalopus superciliaris | reverse complement strand
AAAATTGAATTTGGTAAAATGTTTCAGTCCAATACACTTATTTGCAGAATGGTGAACAGGATATGCATCTGGCATCAGAACATTTTCTGTGGGGATTTGGTAACTTTGTAACAAAAAAATCTCATCTTATTGATCAGATGAATTGGTATAAATCAGTTACCATGGTAAATTTTATTTAATGGGAGCAAGTAAAATATGTAAATATATGTTTAAAATTGTATTCATGCACCTTCTTTTGTTTGATAGTGTTGATTTAAGACTCCACTGAGGCCCCCTCTGGTGTTTACATTTGCTTGCTCCTGTTGTTTTGTGCCTAATTATTTATTTGAATGTACATTATTCAAGTGATGGCCTATTACTTTCATTTCTGCTTTATTGTCTTCTTTTATAGTTAATAGTGCCATGACAGTTTTGCCAAAGTTAAGCATGTTTAATTCTCTTGCATCAGAACTCCACTTCCCTGTCCTCATCCCACCCCTCCAAATGCAAAACAAAACCAGCAGCTGTTTAGATCCAAACTTTAATTTCTAAAAATTTCTAAAATACAGCAAATAATGTGACTTTGGAATTAATCTGCCCATCAGAGAAAAGGTTTGGATTATTTCCTCTTAGCTAATTTCAAACGCTGAAACTATTAAAAAGAATAAAACAAAACCCACTTACAATTTCATAAATAGTTTTAGTGTCTAAACCGGCTTCGTATGGTGTCTGCTTCAGTGTATTGCACAGCCTGCTGAGCTGTGACCCCGTGATTTTTAAAAACTCTGAGTGCTCTAGCAGGTTCAGACTGCATGTTATTATCTACCAAGATCTGCCAAGACACATACACACAGAGAGCTTGTATCCAAGAACAAATCTTTGACTGTTGACACTAAAAAACAACTCTCCAAAAGATTAAAAAAATAGGCGTTTTCTAGACATGCAAAGCATTTGCTAGTTATCAGATGTTTTGAAAATGTTTTGAAGGATGCTCTTTCTGTGATTTATTATTTATTGGACAATTGCATCGAAAATGCCTATTGTGGGAAATATATAAGTCTCAAGTTATATGAAAAAGGGTAGTATTTTTTTGGAAAGGATTGAATCACAGTGGGTTATGGATTTTTCAGAAGTCCTGATCATTTACTGTTCCACCAGAAACCAATGGAAACTGCAGCTGCTCAGCACCTCTGTAAAATTAGACCCTCTAGGAATCACAATAGTAATGGCAATTACATTATCAAGGCCAAAATTACTAGACCTATAAATTCTTTTGTTTCACTGTTATTTTCTGAAAAGTGATTTAGAAAAAAAACGTTGTCTTGGGGATTTCCATTTTACTGCAACTCAGTGATTTTGTAGTTCACTTGTTCCTTTTCAAGGGAAGATCACATTACTCTTATATCAGAGATCTGAAAATTAATCCCTTCCTTTATCTTTTTTTCTCACTGTCAATGAAAGTGTTGGGGGATCAAATTCTGTCTCATAGTTGCACTCACTGTATCTGTCCTGTTACAAGAGAAAAGATATAAAGAGCTGTGGTTAATGGCACAATAATTATGAAAGTTTCATGATTTTGTGGGGAGGAAAAAAAAAGCCAAAAAAAGAAATCATATTGAAGATGTAAGCAAAAGTCATATTTGCAACCCACATAGTGTAATTCTGCCATTCTCTTCAGAAGTGCTGAGGCCATGGCTAAAATATTGAGCCAAATTTTGGGTGTTGCAGTTCAGCAGAGAGTTGGATCGGGAGAAGACAATCTAGAGAAAAGTGAGGAAAAACATTAATTGCGACATGGTGAAAGAAATGGTTTGCTTGCTGCAGATAGGACAGACACCAGCAGGACTGTGCAGATAGAGACAACCCTGCCTGGAGAAAAGGAGTTTACCAGATCTCCTTTTTAGGTCCTTCCCAACCCTGTGTTCACTGATTGAATGTTTACTATAAAAAAGCCTTCCACTGACCTTGTTGGCTTGAACATAAATATTGGGAAAGAGATTCAACAGAGGTAGGAGGAACAAAATCTGAACCTGACCTCTTATCCACTCTTGCTGACTTGAGCTTGCTGCTCCTGAGCACAAACATTTTCTCCCTTTGCTTCATTTTTTCATGAGAAGTTTTTAAAGGTTCTGGCTGTATCCTTGATCTGTTTATTCTTGGCTCACTACTGAAAAATAAAATAAAATAAAAAATGAGTCAGAACCCCTAAATTTGGACAAAACCCCTAGTTTTTACACTGCTCTGAAGTGATAACAAGCAGCTCTGTTTCAAAACCAGTTCTGACAGAGCTGCCTCCTGTTGAGGTTCAGTGTTTACTCACTTGGAGACTGAAGGAAAACAACCGTGTGTGAAAACAGACTTTCTGGCAACAGTGGAAGATCCTTAGGAAAACAAAACAAAAGTTGGTCTTCCTGTTTCAAAAGGTTTTGGACTATCTTCTATTCTGAACAGGGATGTAAGCTGAAGATCTCAAAAATGTTTCTGAATTACTAACCTAAGCAGGGGAAGTGACTGGGTCAGCAGAATTTTGTCCTAATTTCCTAGGAACCCAGAGCACAGTATCCTTTTCAAATCAAGCTTCCAAGTGTTTCAGTGTTTTCAAAAGCAGTCCTTTTGAACTAGAATACCTCAACAGTAAAAATAATAATAAAACACCACAGCTTTTGCAAGTGAGGATCCTTGTAGAAACTGAATCCTTTGCTTGCAAAGTTTCAGTTTTGATGAGCCAACAAAAAAGTTTGTTGAACTCTCTGACTTTGTACCTAATCCTAGAAACTTGTTTGAGTAAAATAGTAGGCTCCAGTGCTAGCTGATGTAGAGGCGCCCTCTTGACTACAACGAATGTATTTGTCACCTCATTCACTTAGTGGATGTCTTGCCAGCAGGATGTTGATTTCCAGATTTTTGTTGCAAATTACAGCTCTCCAATGTCAGCTTTAACCCTGCCTCTGTCCTTTTGTATTATCTGTATTCTTTTTAATTAGGTGGTGTAATTTATTCCCCTTAATTCAGTGTGATGTGGTAAAAGGTCCATACTCGGTGCCAAAAAGCTGTTAGTAAAATTGCATTTGATTCCCAATAAATTGTGTTGTCCTTTCCTTGTCATGATGCAGCCCGTGATAGTTCAGACAACATCTTTGCTGACTTTATGTTTTGATATGACAGCTTGTTTGTCCCTCTCAGAGACAGATATCAACCTTTTCCTCATTCCTAGTTATTCCATGGCATTTTAGAATTTAGATAGCAGCTGTTTTAAATACATGCAGAACCTCTTTGTACCATTATCAGAGAGACCTCTCCCTCTATGTAATCATACTTGTTAAATCAGGATCATTTAGCTTGGCCTGCAATTCTTTACATATTTGGTTCATTTCAGGGAGCTTGCAAATGTTACAGGAAATCTCATTCCTAACTAACATTAATAAAGAACACTGTTTTACTGCCCTTTTTACAGGATTCTCATATTTCTTATTGAATCAACTGATAAGAAGGACAGGAACAGAAGAAAAAAAACATAATGCATGCACATTCTTTCACCATAAAGAATGCATTGAGCAAAACAATGGAGCAACAGATGGCTTAGAAATAGTATGAGGATGTGACAGTGGGCTGTCTGTTTTGAGGAGGGCTATCCTGAAGAAGCTGGAATTATTTATATGTTCTGCCCAAATTTAACTTGGAATCAGCATCCAACTCAGTAGCAGCAAGTACCCAGCAAGAAAGAAAATAAATTTATGAAAATGTTTTCCAGTATTGCCCATCCCATTTTATGACATGTTATGTTGTGGTTCATTGTGTTATATAATATATTGAATATGAAGGCAGTATCATTTAATGTGAAGCAATCGGGAAGAGGAAGGGAATGGAGAACCATGTTGTGGGTCCTAAACAAAACCTTTTTTGTCACTCAAATTTGGGTGACTTGTTTTTGGTGCCATACTATGAAGTTACTAAAAGTAGTTCACTGAGTATTTGAAAACTTGCTGGATCTGGGCTTCACAGGTTGCTGGCTTGGAAATGCACATAAAATGATTTACATGTAAGCATGATGTTTCTGCCAGTTTTACTAGAAGATTGGATATGATACCCCTAATTATAAAGCAAGATTACTAAGGGAAAATCTTGCCGGGTTCCATTGTGATGGATATTGGGATAGTGAAACAATTACAATGGTAGCCCATGCAAAATAAATGAATAAACTCTTGACAGTGAAAGTTATGATGCTGTTAAACAAGTGAGATTAAATCCAGAAAGCAACCATCACATAAAAATGTGTCAAGTCTGCAGTCATGATCAAAGCAAGGAAACTGGACTGAAACTATTGGAATAGTCTAAAATGCATTTAGTGAATATCAAGGCCACAGCTTATTCTAGACTTGTATGTGAATTGTTCTAAAATGGACCATCTGGTATAATAATGTGCCTCGTTTCATTGTTCTATACCTTTCATTTCTGTAATTGTTAGAATAGAACTGATCTAGACTGATGAAGCATAAGACAATCTATTATTTCTACCCCTAGCAGCCTGGCAGAGACATGGAGGAGGCCTATCTGAAATAACTTCTAATCATTAGCCTTTATCAGCTTCAGTATAGACTTTCCAGAAAGTAAGTCACTGTGGACTGAATCATCAATACCTTCATCTAGTAGAAGAAAACCTGCTGTGCATACATCATGATGAGAAGATTCCTGGTTAATACTGTGTGTTGAAGAAGATTGCATCCATGTTTTTTAAACCTGTTCTCACAAGTTCTGGCCAAGTGTTTATAGGAGACACATTGCTTTCTGAGATGTTTTCATTTTTTTTCTCAGCCCAATAATCTGTCATCATGCAATGGAATGTGTTGGATTCCAATGCTATAAATATTTGGGGAGAGCGCCAAATGCACCAGGTCTTACATTGATGTAACTCTTACCCAGAAAAGCACTTCCAGATTTAGTTCATAAATGAGGGAGATTCAGGAAGCCAAAAAGCCTTGACTTTCAACAAACCACTAATTGTTATAACTAGAATATAATTGTAAACTTTTAGAAGTCTGAGGACAAATAAGACATGAAACATCTCCCATTTCATATTTGCTTTCTCTAGCATTTACTTAAAACTAGGGGATTATAATGTGATGAAACTCATGCTAATTTTTCATTAGAATTCCACAGCTGATTAGCTTCTAAGTAAGATCAAATGCTACAATTTTCAGACATATCAGGTTTTAAGTTGTTTGTGAAAAAAGCCTGGGTGGATAACCACAGTTACCCAGGTTCCAATGAGGTGCTCAAGCATGTTCCTAGTGGGAAATATTCAAGCGGTGATGCTGATGGTGGTGGGAGTAGGTTTATATTCCAGGAATGTTTCACCACTCTTGCAGACTTCATACAGCATTTAGGCTGCTTTGGCAACTCAGGTTTTCAAAACCAGGTTAGACAACCCCCCAGACACCAGTTCAAAGAAGATGCACATAGTTTTGGCAAGGAGCCCTTTCAGTACTGATTTATTCAGAAACAGAAAACTAGATGGTTTGCAAATTCTCATATGAAAAATCTGTTGGCATCTGAGATTTTAGGAGGCAAGCAGATGCTGTGAGAATGCGTCTTGAAGTTGAGCTATAATGTAGGGACCTCCTGAGTTATATTTCTGGAAATGGCTCCTGTCAAGTATGTAACTGATTCAGACCCTATTTAACTGAAAAATTAAGTGTAAAAGCATTAAGGGTTAATTTTACAGCAACTTCAATTAATGATCCAAGACAATTACGCTTAGTTACAAACCATTATAAGGAAGATGCAAAACAGCCGCTATATGCAGTCACATATAATAGTGTTATTTAACATGTGACCCAGCGGCATATATTATCTAGTGCAGATGTTTTCAATTGAAATAAGTACATAAAACTTGCCATCTCCTGGCACAACTGGTAGAATGCTATTTCTGCAAGAAAAATAAATTCCGTGCTGCTGCACAGACCTTTCATCTGTCACAGCCATGATCCATAAAACTGGAAAACTTTACTGTGCTGAAAACCTGTCTAACTGAAAAGGAATGAGAACAAAGTGCATTTTTCACCTTTATCTTTTATTTCTAAGTGTCTCTGACATATTATCATATACAGGTGTTGGATTTCTTTATATAGTAAGAGATCAAATACTGCCAATTTTGTTGCAAGTGTTTTTTAAAAAAATTTTCCTCTGAAAAATTATGTGAATATAAATACTAGAGCTCTGTTTCCCACCTATGTGAACCAACTTGATGTGTAATTATTGTGATGTTATATGAAAGGCAAATGATTAATAACATGAGTCTTAAGTTTTTCATTTGCTTCATACTTTCTCCCTGGCTGCCTGTTTCATAGTCTAACCCATTGTGGAGAGGATCACTCATAGACATGGCTACACTTCTGCACGGGTAGTACTCTGCATCAGAATACTTTTCATACCATGGGATCCTTTTTAAATAAAGGTAGCATTTAAATGTTGAAGAGTAATTTTTAATTATAGGTAGAAATAATGCTATTTACTTGAAATGATTGATTATATTTTAGTACAAAATTGTCTTACTAGAAAATAACAATAGTGTAGTGAGTTATTTAATTATGTCACTTGTTAAATATCAGGCATCTTTGCTCCTACTTATTTTATTTTATCCCACTGGAGTGGTAAACTGCCCTGTTACAATACAGCCAGCTCCTTTTCAAGAACAAAGATGCTTCAGTGTGATAACTTGAATTCCTGAATTCATGGGGACTTAAATCAGGATGTCTGAGAGCACAGAAGACAATCACCAAAATTTGAATATTAAAACTGATGAACTTTGCACAAAACCAAAGAAAAAGCTAGCTGGACAGAAAGCCAAACTTTTTTAACCCTTTTCTGCATCTTAAAGCATCTACTTGCACAAGAAATGATAACACACTCTTTTCCCAGTGGGACTTAATGGTGAATCCTGCCTTTGGAGAACAGACAGACTATGATTTACTTGTATGGAGGAGGGTTACTACCTGCTTCTCTCTGCAGTTAATTTGTAGAGCTTCCCTTTCAATACATGGAAAATGGTATTTGCCTACAATACAGAAAAGGTTTTTTCCCCCAACATTTCTCGAAGTTACAACATAGAAACAGAGCCAGGTGCTAGCTAATGAGCCCAATTCTTTGAAGCAGAAGTCAGTTTTCCATTTCTGTGTAGTACCTAGTTAATGTCATCATGGCACATGCATAGTAAAATCACAGTAACAGTAATGCAGAGTCCACACAGGCTTTATAAAGCTGTAACATGATGACAAGATATGAGTGACCCAGTGACCCAATATGAATTGCATTAGATGAAAGGCCTGAATATCACAGTATCTGATGCCTGAAAATACCTGTAGTACTAAGAGACAGGTTTCATAAGATGGTATATTGATGTCTCTGACTTCGAGTTGCTGCCCTCTTGCCTATCCTTGATTTTCCTGTTCTGCCTGCTCCATAACACAGTCAGAAGAAAGAGAGAAACATGTGGCAAAATTAAGTGGTTGGTTTTAACCATGTGGTTCATATTTCTCTCCTTACCCTTTTGTTGTCCTCTTTCTTAAGAGCTACAGAATCAGGTGTGGAGTATTAGTATTTCTGCCTTCTTTTTGTGACTTTAGCCTATCTGCTGCATGATCTGGTGATTTACTGAGAGCTCTGACTTCTGAAATCAAATGAGTTGGTAAGGAATTACCAACTACCTTTTAGCAATTTTCTTTGGCTTGACATTGTGGAAAGAAAATATTTAAGGTACAAAGCCTAAAAGACAAATAAAGATCTACTGAGTTTTTTTTTCCCACCTTACAAATTTTCTGAACAGACTGAATTTTGAATTTTTATTTTCTTTTTATTTATTTGCAAGAGGAATATATTTTCCTTTTTGTAATATGCCTGTCCCCTCTCACACATGTGAGTCAGTAGAGAATGACTGGAAAAACTGGCAAAGTTTTTTGCTGGAATAAATTTTAGAAAATTCAAAGTGAAAAATGAAGAGTAAAAGAAAAAAAAATTAGAGGTGAGATTTTAATTACTAAACAGATACCTGTATGTGTGCAAGGTAAGGCAAGGACTGTCTGTATATCAATGTAATGCAATGCAGAAAGATGAGAAATCACTTTTAAGAATGTAGCTCAGGTTGTACTAACACTTTAAGAGTTCAGCATGGGGTAATTTACCCTGGCAAAAAGTTAAATGAGTTAGCTAAGGCTGAATTGTTTATTTCTGCACTGCTCTGCAGCACAGGCACCTGCAGCCTATAATGTTCTGATCTGGTTATAATGCGCTTATTTGCTCAAATTACATCTCATTTTATGCACGTGTTCTCTTGCTGACGTTGGTGGTCCCAGCCTGAATTGCCACATTGCGATGGTCTATGAAAAAGTCAGTGTTCAGCCCGGTCCCTTCTGCCTTGTCTGTTTTATCAGAAGGGTTGTTTGGCTGGCTGTCACTAAGGGAAGCACAGAGCAGGCTTCAGTAAGAGTTTTCAAACTCCAGGTTGTACCGTATCTTGCCTACTTTGGGAAGTTATCAATTAGGTTTTGGTCCAGATAGGCAGAAAACTGAATATAAACATTGTGGTGGCATTATCCTGGGGTTTGGGAACAACTGAGACATTTTTTTATTTGGAATTCTTGGGTGAGATTTGGAACTGTGAAAGTTCGGGTTGGCTCTCTGCCAACAGCCAAACCTCACAAGAAAGATTCCCCCCTCCCTCTCCCGAAACGGCAAAAAGCAGCAAGAGAAAATTGAAGGAATATATATATATATTTACATATATTAAATTTATATACTAGGCACAACAAGACAGGGACCCCCAAACCACCCCAGTAAGGGACAAGGGAAGGGAAAGGGGAGAGGGAGACAAAATAGGGAAAAAAATAAGACAAAACAAATATATATATACAATCTAAATTCAGAAATTAACTCAGTAAATAACAAATACAATAGTAAATTCAATACTTTCCTTAGAAAGGCAGATTCTTAACCTTCGCCGCCGGCCCAGGCAAAACAACCCCCAGAGCAGGCCTCGCTGAACACAGATAAGCCAGGCCCAAACACCGGGAGCTCGTCAGCGTGCGAGCCCGAGAAGGAAAAGAAGCAAAAAAGGAGAGAGAACACCTCCTCCTTCGGTTTATATACACCTGATTACGTAAAGAGATGGGATGGAATACTTCCTAGATCTTGACCCTGGTTACCAAGGAAGGCCTACAAAAAAACAACCCATCACAGGAACACATGGGGGCTTGCAGGGGAAAGCTACTTGAATGGTTATTTTTATTTCAGGTACATCATGGCTTGTTATTTAAGCTTGTGCTGTAGCTCTATGCTTCAGGAATAGGTACTAAAGTAAGCATTGTTAGAAGCCCTTATGCACAGCAATGTCACATAAATATGAGCAAGAACTGCAGATCAGATTGAAAATTCCCGTGGATCTGTGTCTACCATTGTGCTCACCTCTATCTGGGACAAGAATTTAGATTTAACATGTCCTTGCATTGCAGAAAAAAAAAGCAGAGTGAATGTGAAGCAACGTGAATCTAGACGCAGCTACAAAACCAAGTATTTTTTGGTTGTTTACTTGAGGCTGAGAGTTAAATCCAAAAATCTCTTTTCTGGACTTTTCCTATTTGGTGTTTCAGCTTGTTGGGCAATGGGTTGTCAGTGTTACCTGTATTCATTTACCCCCATTCAAACTTTCCTGATTTAATGAGAAAGCATATATTAAAATGACCTGTTTGGGATAAGATCTGAGGAAGATGAATGCTCACCATTCCTCCATTATTAAAAAAAAGGGGAAGTTTCTGTTGAAATCACTGCAAAATGTAAGCAAGGCTTCACTAGTGACCTTCATATAGTTTGGTTTTGAAGGTGAAACTTGTAGTGTGCAGTTCCCTTTCTTCACAGTGGGAATAATGTAGCTTTTCCTACCTAATAGACATGTTTGAATAATTGCCAAGATGCCACAGTGATGTGTCACCTCAGAGAAATCATGACAAATAATTTAAAAAGCTTGAAGATACATTATTACTGAGAAATAGCAATTATTTTAAAAACATTAGGGCTTATCAGTTCAATGCCATGTAAAAATTCTGTACCTTTCCCTGTTACAGGCATATTCAGAAAATATTTTTCATAAGGTGTTTGCAATAATACCCATTGAAGAGCAAATCTGCTCTTCTCTGGCAGGCATGAGTAGCCAAGATTGTCACACAAATTTCTTCCCTCTCTTCACCACCTTCTTTGGGATGCAACATTTTTCCAAGGGTATATCAAGAACATTTGATCATTTGCAGTTTCCCATATCAAATGAGCTACCAATAGCACAGGAGCTGTTGACTTTCAGCATCAAGATTTAAAAATAGTTTCCATTTCCCTGGAATTAGCTTAAACAGATAAGGAACTGTTTAATAAAATGTTGTCAGGATAGATATAGTTTTGCATCTCAACATGAGGGGAAAGTCTATGTTAAATCATTGCCTTGATAGCTTCCAAGTCCACATATAGATTGATGGGCAGAAGACTGACCTGGATGTTCTGATAAATGAACTGTCTTTCATAATGATTACTGAGTTAGTTTGGGATTTTTTTGGAGGGGAAAGGCTATTATGTAAAATTTAAAAAATGAAGTAATTATTTAACTCACATCTGGGCTATTGATAAGAGCAAGAGCAGCGTGTCCTGTGTGTGGGTATTAAGGGCTTGTGCAGGGGAATAGATCTAGCATTGTGGCTTTCTCCCGCAGTGGTTTGGCCACCAGACCACTGCCAGTGCACTGTGTCTGTCTAGTTGCCTAAAACCTCCTTCAATGTCCACTCTTCCATGTGTCATCCATCCTGTAGCTCTATCCCACAGACAGTTTTAGTGAGGACAAAGGAGTGACTGCCCCTTGGAGCTGAACTAGGCTTCATCTTATGTCTGTGTCAGGGACAAGGACAAGCTACAGGAAACTTCCATCTGCTAGCAGGAGAGTTTCCACCCTGAAGTGAAATTGTCTGGAATGGTCTTATTCTTTTGGCTATACCAACTGGTCAACAACACTGCTGTCATCATCATGGGAACATAAACCCTGATGCTTAAAGGTGACAGAGATTTTTGTCAGGGCATCCTCGCAGTGGGTTAGGTTGGGCATTTCAGACATTTCCTATTAAAATACCCTTGTAAATTGAGCCCTCCTTTTTACAAAAAGGTGGAAGTAAGACAAACTGCAGAACATGGCTTTTATTGGTTAGGAACATTGTTTACTTGTCTTCTGGACTCTTACCACAGATCTTCTGAGTTTTTCCCTGGATTTTTTCAGTTACTGGAAGGGCGTTCCAGACAGCCTGCAGACTCCCCTGGGGATTAAAAAAAGAACACACTATGGTGCCTGAAGGAGCATAGTGAGAGGCTTAAAACCTACTCTCGTTGTGGCAACTGAGATACTGTAGGCCATTTCTCATTATTATTGGTCGTTCTCCTTTTCTACTTTACTTTGTTTTGGGGTTGGGGTTTTTTGTTTTTTTTTTTTTTGGTTGTTGTATTTTGTGGGTTTTTTT
>VXBX01002712.1:1029385-1059350 GCA_013400415.1 Scytalopus superciliaris | reverse complement strand
TTTTTTTTTTTTTTTTTGGTGGTGTGGGAGGAGGTGCAGATTTGGGGTTTCTTTGATACTGTTACCTAAAATGAATCAATACCACAGTTTATTTTCCTTTTGGTGTTTCACACTAGTCCACTTTCCCATTCCCAGTCTCTTTTGTTGTTAAATGATTAAATGATTATCAAATGGGCAAAGGATTTTTCAGTACTTTTGTTGCCATGGTGACTGGATATGAGGGCCAGAGAAGGAATGGAATTTGAGCATCAGAAATAAAATGGAATCAAACTACTTTTGCTATTAGAGAACTTTGCTCACAATTCAGTTTTGCCAATGAAGTTATTTTTATGCAAAGGAAAACAAACTCTTCTGGGGAAAAAAAGAAAAAAAAAGGAAAACAGAAGGAAAAGTTTTGTGTCCTTCACTGCATCTTTTTACTGAAAAATTTTTAATTTATTTTTTTCTTTTTTTAGGTACCACTTTGGGACCATGTTTATAGTCAGTCTTTATTTGATCAGATTCCTGTGTTCCTTTTTGTTTTGTATTTGGAGGGGCTTTCTTTGGGCTCTCACAGACTTCTGTATAGTGCTGGGAAATTCAGCATTAGAGTGCTGGGCTGTGAATATTTCTGCAAGCTAAGCCCATGGCTACATAACCAGCAGTGTTTGCTTTTATAAATGAAGGGGTCTGGAGAAGCAGAAGTCAGAGGAGAAACACTGTGAAAATTTCCTCACTGCCTCATATTATTTTCTATAGCGCTTCTTCTTTCCCCCTCCTTGTTTCCAGTTATGTGCAATTTGGAGTTGGGAAAAGCAGCCATGGAATGGTTTTTCACTTTATCTTCTATCAGAAATGATAAGCAGGATCTCTTCAGTGACCTATTGCTCTACCTCAGAAAGGTTTTGATTCAGGCGGCAAAAGTCTTGGAGCCCCAAAAAGACTCAGAGCTACCTACAGAGAACTTAGTTCTTGGACTCCTTTGCCCTGAAAGGCCTTTGTTCCATTTTAGAGCTGTACTTACTGTCACAGTCCTCACAGACTGTAGAGAATCAAATCTGATGCCCATCCATCTCCATTAGCTGTGTCCAGATCAAACTTCTAATATCTAGAAAAGAGTCAAGGCTCCGTCACAGGTAGGTTTGTAGGGCTTTGAGAAGGTGTATCAATTCCAGCTGGAAGGTTCACTACCTTCATTGATAGGCACACACCTCTCTGCCAGCTGGCTAGGAGGGAGATAACATTGCAGAGCAGCTTCTTTATTCTTCCAAGTAATCCTCCTTTTTATTTTTATTTTTTTTAATGTGCTGAATTACTATAAAAGGTTAAACTGTTTAATGATGGTAGGTAATGTAAGCTCCTGTTAACCTTTATATTCTCAAGTCATGTTTCTAAATATATCAGAAACTGTAAGCTTTAATTTGAGAAGAATAGTTTGGTTTTCAATTTTTTTATTATAAAAATTAAAGATTTATGTCACTATCTGGATGCTGGTGGGGGGGGTTTCCCCCTTAATATTGGAATGTGACTAGCTATACCTTTCTTCCTTTTGTTTTTCACTGATAATAATTATTCGTATGTGTTCTATGAAGAAATAAATACATGGGTAAAGGTTTTGTTAGAAGGCATGAAAATATTAGGTCTTGGATATTAAATGAAAATAGTGATAGGAAGTCAAGACTGGACAATTATTTGCCCATTCACTTCCTCTGGATAATGTATTTGTCAGACACAGCATTGGAATAGTTGTGATGGGAACTAAATTAGCTGCTTATCCCTTCCAGCATGAGTAATTGACAAGTTGAATAACACCCAAGGGAATGGGATGGTTTTTAAGGTTTAGAACCAGGCAGTTAATGTGATTTTTGGGTTATCTAATTGACAGGAGTAAGGGATCATAATATTTCTCTTACCATGGAAACCTTATTTTTCTTTCTGCAGTTCTGATTCTCTGACTGACCAAATACTGAAAAATTTTGAAGTTAAGGCAAAAGTAATTAGAGATGTTATTGTTACTCATCATTAAGTCATCCAGACTAGTTTGAAAATTACTAAAATCTGGCCAGCTGCAATGTTGAACTCCAAGCAGTAGGCATTATTTACCTATGTCAGGGAAACATTCTCAAACTGCTGTTCCAGGGCAGATGTCTTATTCTAGGAGACAGTCATTCTTCTATTTGGAGGCTATGAAAGCAAATCCTGTCTGGGTGGGTCTTCTAACCTGAGCCTGTTCTGACCAATTTTTCATTTCCTGGGATGAACTTGTAAGTTTTTCGTTCTAACACTCAGGACAGAGGGTTTATATCTTAACAGGACACTTGACTTCAGCTGGTGCTTTGTTTTGTGTCTTCTAGCAGTGAATTATTTCCATTTTCTCTGTGAGTCATGGTCTTGGTTTAGTTTTAACTCTTGGAATAGTTTTAGCTAGATTCATCAGAAATTTAGATTTTATTTTTATTTTTTCTTAATATATGAAATTAAAGGCAAAAATAATTGCCTCCTGTGTTAAATTTATACATTAAAGACTCAGTAGGCATTGTTTTGGTTACTGTGGTTTGCCTAAGATATGGGTGAGTATATGTTAAGCTCTCTATGCACTTTTTCCACATCACTGGTTCCTCATTGCTTCAATATTAATAGCAACTGTCGTGCAAGAGACCAAAAAGCATCTGTAAGGTATTCTAGTGAGCTCTCTTTGTGGCTGCATTGAGCTTTGAAATAGTTGCCCTCTTACTTCTGGAAGAAACGAGCAGTCCCATAAAGCAACAAAGTAATAAGGAAATAGGCAAAAGTACTCTAGCCACCTCTTTCACATGCTTAAGAATTTACTTTATTCTGGGTATTGCTGTTTAAAACACAAAAGTATTTTCTTGCCTACAGATTCCTTTTGTTGTTTCGTTTTCATGGGTTTACACTGATCCCTGCAAAGACTGACTTTACACAGAATCATAGAAATAAAGAGTTGTATGACACTCTGATCTGCTGCAGTGACTGGGATGAAATTATGATGTTTGAGATCCCAATAGCTGCTCTTGAAAATGTGATTGCAATGCAGGTTGTCAGACCATGAGTACAGATGGATGTCTGATGTTCAGTCTTGTCCAATTTCAGTTTGCACAGGCAAATATGTGCCTCTATTAAAACAGACTCTGCCTGATGGATGCAGAAGGTCATGTCTCTGAGCTGCTCAGGCTTTCTAAAATTCTTCAGACCTGTAGAGCCCTCTGTCTATGAATTACCTGTCCATCTGTGTAACAGTTGCTAGCACACTGATGACTTTAATCATTGGCAACAGGGACAGAAACTTCTCCCCTTCTTCTGCCTTTCACTGAAGAATCGTCTTGAGCTGGAGTTTGCTCAAGAAATTCAGAACTAAAAGCATGTTGCCACAGGGCTTGACACAGTAGATTTCAAAGAGACACACTGCTCTACATCTTTATTGCCTTTCTTTTTGCAGGTCAAGTCAGCTACAGAACAGTGCCTGAAGTGACAGTGATGAATTATGTAGTATTGCTGTTAGTGTGAAATGGAGTGGCTGTAATGTAATATGTGAGCATCTTAAAAACATGAACCAATTCACCAATGACAGATGTGGTGCTGAACGTGTGGAATTAAAGTAAAGAGCATCGTGTGTAAGCCATCAATGATTTGCAACAATAAAACTTTGCGATGTGTGCCCTGATATTGTCTATTGACTAATCCCCTGAATGATTTCCTTGTCTTACCGCTTGCCCAAAGGCTTGGGGCTGTTGATTTTATTTCTGCTGCTGTAAGCCCTATCCTTTCCAGACTATTTATACTTGGCACTTGATCATTCTCAACTGTCCCAATCGTCTCATACTTAGGAAAAGCCAAATTTTCTGGTGTGCTCTGACTCTCCTATATAGACCAAACACCCCTCTTACTCTCTAAAGGCACAAGTTAGTAGGAACAGTCTTTTTTGTTTCAGAAAGAACAGGTTTCCAGATTCTTCAGGAACTTGCTAAATGGTGCACAGAGCAACATCACATTTATCTTTGAAAGGACTGATGATAAGGTGGATGGTAAACTGCAAGAAGTGCTGAGAGCTGAGAACAGTGTCTTGCATGAGAACAGTTTGGAAGTCTTGATGTTGATTTTTCCAGCAAACAGTTCTTAAACTGTGTCTTTGGAGTTGTTGTTTTTTGGGGGGTTTTGTTTGTTTGTTTGTTGGTTGGTTGGTTTTTTGTTTGTTTGTTTGGGTTTTGTAGGTTTGTTTGGTTTTGGTTTTGTTTTTGTTTTTTTAAACAACAACAGCAACAAAGAGACTAGGAGGTGTGATGCACCTAGGAGGTGTGATGTGATTATCTTTTCTCTGACACTATCAAGTGTTTCCCGGGAGGAGATAAAAGATCTGTGTTCAAC
Organism: Scytalopus superciliaris; assembly: GCA_013400415.1. NCBI lineage: Eukaryota > Metazoa > Chordata > Aves > Passeriformes > Rhinocryptidae > Scytalopus > Scytalopus superciliaris. Next base: position 1,054,988 of record VXBX01002712.1, on the reverse strand, counting down.
TGTTTATTGATATGCTTCTATTTGCTTTCACATCCTTCTCTCTGCCCCAAATGTCAGTTTAGCACTGTGTTTCTAAATATCTTCTTCCTTTATAATGTTTCAGAATCGTATAGGTTAGGAATTAGGAATATTATTGCATTATTTTCTGGTGTAACTCTGGTTCAGGCAGGAAAAATCATTGGTAGTGGAGATAAAGAAAGAGTACTTTGAATAAATGAAGAATAAAGATGGAAATACTTTTGCAAGAACATTTTGAAGTAATATTCATTCTTTCCTTCCTTTCAGTTCCTCAATTTCTTCTTCTATGATCCTCATCCTACTTCAAATGTCATCCTATTCTCCTTTATTCTATTTTCTTATTGTCTAAACTTTCCCAATTTTTCTCAGTGATAATGATGATGTGAAAGTTCGGGTTGGCTCTCTGCCAACAGCCAAACCTCACAAGAAAGATTCCCCCCTCCCTCTCCCGAAACGGCAAAAAGCAGCAAGAGAAAATTGAAGGAATATATATATATTTACATATATTAAATTTATATACTAGGCACAATAAGACAGGGACCCCCAAACCACCCCAGTAAGGGACAAGGGAAGGGAAAGGGGAGAGGGAACAAAATAGGGAAAAAAAAAAAAAACCAAAACAAATATATATATATACAATCTAAATTCAGAAATTAACTCAGTAAATAACAAATACAATAGTAAATTCAGTACTTTCCTTAGAAAGGCAGATTCTTAACCTTCGCCGCTGGCCCAGGCAAAACAACCCCCAGAGCAGGCCTCGCTGAACACAGATAAGCCAGGCCCAAACACCGGGAGCTCGTCAGCGTGCGAGCCCGAGAAGGAAAAGAAGCAAAAAAAGAAGAGAGAACACCTCCTCCTTCGGTTTATATACACCTGATTACGTAAAGAGATGGGATGGAATACTTCCTAGATCTTGACCCTGGTTACCAAGGAAGGCCTACAAAAAAACAACCCATCACACTCAGTTATTTATAAAATTATATTGAAGTTACATGCATTACAACACCTGCACTGTGCAGACTGGAGACTGGCAGGTACTACAGGAAAGGCAGATGCCCAGCAGAACTGTAGTGATGGATAAAAGGTAGGAGGAGTAGGGCATTTTCTGTAAGTCTGGAGGCAGGACATCATCTCCCGCATATCAGTGTCGCCTAAGCCCAGACCAGTGTATTTTGTGTTGTTGCTGTTAGGTCATTCTCTATTCTAGGCAGAGCACTTATGGGAAAAACTGTTGTATTAAAACAAACTTCACAATAGCTGAGTGTCATATTATTTGAAAAATAGGTTGCACTTTTATGGGTTAGTGGATACAGCTCTTTGAGGTAACTGTGTGAGCCGTAGTTGTTCACCCAGGGTCAGTTTGAGCTGTAGGGATGTTTGCCACAGCCTGAAACTGCAATCTGTAACAGCCCCGCTGTATAAATTATACATGACAGTAGAAAGATGGGTTTGGGAGCCAAACTCGGGAGAGGCCTGGGACAGAACTAGCCCCTGCTTCAGACTCCTGACAGTGTTCCTTATAGGAATGAAGAGTTTACAGTTGAAAAGGGATACTACAGAGAAAAACTGAAAATAGAGGAGGCTGTTACAGCAGAGGTAAGGAAGGGCAGTGGAAATGAAAGGTCACACAGACCAATGCAGAATAATGAAAGCTGGCACTTCCCAGTCACAGCCCATTCTCTCCTGGTCAATCAGTGACCTGAAAATAATACAGATTCATAGTCTTTTCTCTCCTGTCAGTGTGGTCAGTGACCTTACAACAATATCCTGTAGTCCATTAAAACAAACCTATTAAAAAAAAACATTACCGGTCCCACCCCCGAAATTAAAGCAGGGTGGGAGAGAGTCATAAATAACGGCTCCTCTAAAGTAAATTAGCCATCTTGGTATTTGGATGAGAAGACAGGAAATAATGAGTGACATTCCAATCTATCAGAGATATAAGCTAAATAAGATACTGAAGCGAGAAAATGAACATGGTTACATTTACGATTAGATTTTTTTCCCCTCTAAACCTTTTTTTTCTTCCAAGGCCTTTAGAATAAAATGCAAACAATTCTCTATTGTTCATTATAGTTAGTTTCTCTGACAAAATTTAAACTCTCAGGGACAGTCTGGAGTTATTTGCAGTTGACTGATTAATCTCTTGATGCCAATGCTAACGTCATTAAATAAACATTCCAGAAAGATACTTAGATTTTATATTAAAAAGTACCCAAGTATGTGCCTGGAGGAGGATTAAAATGTATATTGTTAGAGTTAGAACTCATTTAGGCTTATACCTTCTGAAATCCTTTCTGTGTCAAGGCAACTCTTACGTCAGTACCAGAAAGCTGGACACAGCAGATGTACAGGGGGAGGGTGTTCAGACAGACTTCTGGGGTTTTGGCTGAGGCTGTGTTTGTGTTTCAAAGCTTATCTGAATCTATGGCTGAGTGTGAACCTGAGTGTGTTCAGGTAATTTCAAATAAAATGAAGAATTGATAAGTAACAAATTAATAGTGATGTATGACATGGGGTTTCAAGGATAGCTTATTTGGACTTGGCCAATGCATGGGATGTGATGTGCTGCTAAAATTCAGGAAAACTGCTTTTGATGTCTATTTTTCCTAGAAGGATCATTTTTTCCTGTCCCCCTTTACAGCATCACACATAGTTATTCATTATATTCTTTACTTCCCAGACTAACCCTGCTCAGCAATATCTCCAAAATGTCATGTCTACCTTTAGCAAAGAGGAAAGTGCATCTTAGTATGAAATGATTTCTTGACGTTGTGTTGGTTTGGGAAAATGTGGTCTGATAGTGGGGCCTTTCCAAGAGAGAACTACATGATAAGAAAAGCAGAACAAAGAAATGGGATATTTTTTATAGGAATGTACATTTGAAAACCTGTGACTTGCTTCTAGGCCAATCCTTGAATAAAATGAACAGTAGACTGAACTCCCATTCTTTCCCTGAATTTTCAAGTTTCTAGAAAGTTCCATATTTAACTGTGTAGTTGTACTAAATCAGGTACTTCCATTTTCCTGATAGAATTCTTATAATATTTTAAGATGTTCAAAGATTGGTTTACTCAATTAGAAGTGTTGTAGCTCAGGTGAAAAAAATCACCTTTTTTACCTGAAAGTCTTCATGCATTTAATGTCATTGTGGCTTTTGTATGTGAACTTGCTAAAGCTTTGTACTGTTTGCACTCTCACAGAGTGTACTGTGCATTAACAATGAGAAGGCATTTCTAGCATTGTTTCAGAACTGTAAAATAGAAAGTTCATGGGTTTTAAGCAAAGCAATCATTCAGTTCAGACTGGACTTGTTCTTTTTAAGGATCAAAATCCAAAGTGAACATATCCGTGTGTGTGTTTGGGATGTGGTTTTGATATTCTGTTAGGGGTCAAGAAGCACAGTTTGCTCCTATCAGAAGTGTGCACTGAGCAGGCATGAAATTGCGACGGTTGCTTTGCCCCTTGGCATAGGGAGCATCTGAGAAGTCTGCAGTGGTTAGAAATGACATTTTGAACCTTTCAGTCTGAGCTCAGTCACATCAGCAGTGAGGAATTCTGTATTTTACAGTACAAAAGTTACTGAAATAGTTTGTGCCTACAAATGGGCAGTGCAGAAATAATAATAATGATATTATTAATAATAGTAATAATAGTAATAGTAATGTTGTCATCTGGCTTCTCACTAATAGCAAGTGTTATTAAATATAATTATAATTCTGAAACATGGACAGAAGGGAAAAAATATGCTGTTTTGTTTATTCTTGGTAAAGAGTTAAACTCTGAAATCCTATGTTGTAATTGTAGGGACTGGTATTCTGTTCAAAAGGACTACAAACTGAAGGACATATAACCTCACTGCACACTAATAAAAAAAAAAAACTATTATAAAAGAAATCAGTGAGAAGGTTGAGGGTACTGGAGGGATTGCTTTATAATGTTAAATTAAGGTAAGTAGTTGCAGTTTGCTTAGGCAATGGCAGACTTGTGGGTGGAGAAGTCTACAAACACTGGAAAAGTATGCTCATGAATTAGAGAATTGCTTGCAATAATAAAGGGAAGGATGGAGGGAACTCAAGTGGAAGTTTAGGTGGTATGCCTTGGAAAAACTTCCTGACATTGAGATTTATGAGTCTAATAATGTCCCAAGGGATGTAGGGGAAACTTTATCCCTTGAAATATTCAAAAAGACACTTGAATAGAAGTACTAAACATACAGAACATTTCTGCAGGAAAAGAAAATGTATGTTTTTCTGTGAATCTCTGGATATATTCCTGTCAGTTTCTGAAAGATAAATGTATTGGCACTTTTCCAGAACCTGGATTCAAAGAGGAGACCTTTAACGAAATTTTGCAGTCCTGTGCAAGATAGGGCTCCTTCCTCAGAAGCAGTAGGTGGAAACAGCTTACCAAAATGCTCTTTAGTAGGGGACAGAAGCACCATCATAGTTCTAGCCACCATTTTGAGTAAGATAATAGCATCCACTTATTTAATGGGATTTGGCATGTTTGGTTTTGGGTTTTTTTTACTTTCCTTCCATACAAAGAAAAAACTCTTCCTAAATTTTAGGAAAAAGAAAAGGACTTTTTTTCTCTTTACCTTCTACTTTTTTTTTTTCTTCAATCTTTTTGTTTCATTTGGAACAGAAAGGAAGCAAAGCATTTTTAATACCTTGTTGTTCCTTGCAATGTACCTAGGTAAACTAGAGGTAGGGAAATTCCAAATGCATGGGATTGCTTTTTTTCCTTGCAAATGTTGCATTTTAACTTAATGAGTTTCTCTGGGAAATTAGAAAATTTTTACACTTCCCCATTGTTGAGGATTCAGTTTTAACCTAAAAGCAAGGAGAGTTCTACTGAGGCATTCCTTGACAGTAGAAGTGGAAGCCTAATTTAGGCAGTCAGAACATGTTGCATGTATTCCAGTCAGGACAGAGCTCTATCAGGTGTCTTCACTTGCTTATGCTGTAGTGTGGTTGTTTATGCTACACCACAGGTCCTGCTTGGCCCAACATCAGTAGGACTGCTAGTGAGAGTGGCACCAATCCTCATGGTCCTGTTGCTTTGGCAACAGGATGCATGGGTACACTGGCTGAGCACCATGAGCCTCATTTGGACAAGTCAATGGCAGAGATAAAGTAAATAGTACAAAATACCAGTGGGTGTCCTGTAATATGCATTGATATGTTCTGGCTGGAATTCTTCTGATCAAAGGACAGGATGGAGGCTACACTTCATGTGCCTCAGCCTGTGATTTACTCTTGCCATTAAATACAGCTTTTACTGCATGAGCTCAGCCCAATGGAGACAGGGGGAACACAGCCTTAACATAATCCTGTTTTAATAACGTTTGCATTTTGAGGTTTTCTGGGGAAGGTGTAATCAGCAGTCACACTCTGTAGCCACTTGCTCCTTTAGGAACTTGTACTAAGCTTTGATCCTGGCAGCTGGTAAGGTTCTGCTCAATGTGTGAGAACAGCTAAAAGATTGGGAGTGTTTTTTTATTTTCTCTGCTTTGGAAATAGTCTTACCCCTTTCTTTTGGATCCTACTGAATGTGGGCACCCCAAAACATTTGAAGAACTTTGTGTGAGCCCATTCCACTGAGATCTAGTTGTGACAAAGGAAAATCACTCTGCAAAACTGTGTTTTATTTCAGAGCTTCTGATGAGTCTGAGCAGTTTATTTGTTAGAGGAAAAATTCTGCCAAAGTTGGATGGGTTTTTCAAAGTGTATCAGAGGTATAAGGTAACTGGCTAATCAGTTTTTCCTAAAATGGACAAGAAAGTTCTACCTCTCTGTACAAATAGCTCCATAAGGGAAGAGGTCAGCAACTAGCAATTTCCCAATCACTCTGTTGCTCTAGTTTACCCCAATATTTGTGACAGATAGATTGTATCAAAACTGTGCCCACTGAAATACATTTTAGATCTTGAACACTCCCCAAAGGTCAATAAAGTACCTTTTGGACTAAGACAATAATTGTGGGAATTGTACTACTGGCATATTTCCCTTATATGTTCTTTTATTGCTGTTTTATTAACTGTTATCTACTGAAGAGTGGAACCCCTCCCATGGAAGAAACAGCCTGGAGTTTTGTCCTACCTTTAAAATTGTCTTTCACTCCAAAAAGAACTGTGCAAAGCATGTTACGTGACTATGCAGTTACAGTGACTTTTTTGTTAATCCATAAAATCTGGTCATCAATCAAGATGTGCCCAAGCTCTTTTTCACTCAGCTTTTAGACGTGCTGCATTGACAGGTTTGGTTTTTTCCTAAGTCACGCAGTCTGTACATGTGTGTGTGGGTGTGAGAGAGAAAATGCAAACCACACGGCAGACGTTAGTCACTTTGTGTCGTAGTGCGTTGGAAGGTACTCAAGTTCCAGGTTATGAAAGCGCTGTGGTGCGCTCCGTAGAGTGGGGTCCTGTGTGGTTCAGTACTGCAGCTGCTGTTTTGATAGTTAAGGCACTGTTTTGGGTCTGTCTGTCTTTCCTTCTTTCTGCTCTGAGTACCTATGCATGTATGTGACAGCCATGACCACCTTTGTTGCAATAGGTAAACCACAAGCTTTCAAGGTAGCAGATAGAAATCCTGGCCAATAGCACCAGCATTTTTGGCAGCATGCTCTTTAATTCACTGGGCACAAGGAGCAAAAAGGAGAGGGATTCAGTAGAATTAAGGTCAGACAGAAAGGTCACACACATTAACACTCCTATACAGGGAATGCAAGGGGATAAAGTGACAGAGAGACCGGGATCCTGCCTCTCTGTTATAAACAGAATGTTTTCTGAATGTGAACTCCAAAGAAAAGTAAACCTTTGCAAAGGGTGTTTGCTCTTGGTGTTCTCACTGATTATGCGGAGTTTAAGTGTTGTTAATTCAGATGGATTATGTCATGCAGTTCTACAGCTGGATGGCTGACCCACTTAAAGCCCTCCTGTGCAATTCAACTACCCTTGTAGCTCCCTCTCTTAGCCAGCCCTTTAGGTATCCTCTAGATGCCTCCCTACCTTGAAAGCTAATATTGCAAAACCCCTGTAGCTAGCATCTGCAGCAGATGGAATGCTTACCCTGGGATGAATGTGCAGATGTGTGCAGATCAGTCAATCATCCCTACAAATTACTTTTTACCCCTTTGTGTGGTGTGCACATCTGTGAATTTTTGGTAAGACTCCTGTATACCATCTAGGAACATCACTAAGTTTATAAAATTCTGTTTCTTGAATATCTGTTCTACACATATATTGTTTAGGATAGAACAAGAGTGAGACCTTGTATGAGGGTGAGAGGTGAAACAAACACTCTTGGATTGCATTTACCATGTTCTCAATAAATGAAACAAAGAATAAACAATGTCACCTGTGTTCTCAACATCTTCGTCCCTTATGCAGAATTGGTATGAGTAGAATGCTACACTGGCAATATTTTGTGTCACTTGTTTCTCTGTGTTTGCTTCTGTGCACGCCTTTTTCTGAAGCATTATGATTATGTGTGTCATTAATAATGGCTGTCTGAGAATCTTAACATTTAGGATCATTTCTCATATTGAAAAAACATGCACTGTATACATAATGTGCCAACACAACAGAAAGATGTGTCCTACCCAAGGAATAATGTTATGTGTATGCACAAAAGCATCACCCCTAAAGTGGCAGTGGATAGCAAGGGTTAGAAGTACATGAATATGCATCACAATCTATTTATCTGTGGGTGACTCAGGGATCAAAATAACATGGGGTATTGTGAGGGATGATAACAACTTTAGAGGACTTATCTCAGCCAGTTCTGTTCTACGTTTTAAATTCTAGCCTGGTGATGTTAACTCAAGAGCATTGCCAGGGTGGAGTTGGGAGTCTGCCATTAAACATTGATTTTCCCAGTATCTCACAATTACAGCAACATCTGTGCTAAATAACTTTTACTGATTGTCTGTGAAGAGTTCATGGTCAATATATCTTACTCAAAGGTCTCCTTTCTTACTTGTGCAGGAGGGAGTTGTAATGATTGTGCAGTAGGCTATTCTGTGACAAGGATGGAGATTCATGCTTTTTGGGGCTTTTCTTTCTATTTTCTTTTAATGCCATCTCCGTAAATAAACTGGTAGAGATAAGAAAATTCAGGGGTATTTTGCCTAGGTTTCTAAAAGTGCTTTCTTGACTGTAAGATTTATAAGTGGTTGATAAGTCATTTATTTTTGTACCTTCATAAAAAGTTGACATATTAAAAAAACCCACCAAAACACAGCAATGAAAGCATGAGTGTGTGATGAAATTATAAAGTATACTCCTACCTGCTGAGAAAAGAGAAGTCATGTTTCGTAATGAAGTCTATAGAAGGGGCTGCTAAACTGACTCTATCCTATCTCATTGCTCATGTTTTGGGTGTGGCTCCATGTAATAGTGACAAGAAATAAAACAGAAACTGAAATAGTCTGGAAAATAAAATAGCACATCCCCAATTTTCTTTTAGAGAGCAGGTTAAATCCAAGCTTCCCAAAATGCTTTGCAAGCACTCATTAATTAGTCAACCTGTGCAACACCCCTGTGAGATGGATATGTGTTGTTGTCTGCATCGTTTTGTACATGCAGAGAGCTGCTCAGACTTGCCCTGGGTGATGCAATAACCCAGTGGTGCAGGTGAGAGGGGAACACAGCCAACCAAAGGTTCCATTGCCACACTGACTGACATTATATTGGACTTCATGATTCAGCCTGAGGCTAGGGCCATGCCTTGCAGGACCACAGTGTAGCCCCCACTGTGAGACAGTGGGGATTTAAAGACTTAAGTAGTGAAAAACAGCGATGGGGAGAAAAGCATTTTTCTGTCACCAGAATGTATCCTAGTACAACATGGGCTACTCCATGTTTTCAAGGATTCCCCGGATTTAGGGAGGAGGAGGAGGAGAAAGCTGCACCTATTCCTGGAGTGTTGAGAATTCAGGCAAAGTATTGTCATACAAGTAACCTGAAGCATTTATAAGAGGACCAACAGGGATGGGAAGCTATAGGCATAATAGTCTGAGGAGACAGTTCTGAAAACTGCACAGGATAAATGGATGCACTCACAGAGGAATATCCTGGGTCTTTTTTCCCTTCAATTAATAGTTTCGTAGAACAGTACCAGGGCTTGTATTCTTTTAAGATGCATGTTTTACTTACTACTTATATTTTTAAAACTTGCCTGGAAGTTACATTTCTAAATCTAAGAGAATTAGCTACCCAGGGAGCATTCTGCCTGGTGTGCATGATCAGTAATGCCAAAATCATCAGGAACTTTCTGTACTACTTTGTTGTTCTATGGTTATTAAGCTATACCAAGGAAACTTCCTTTCTGAACTATATCAGAAATAACACAAGAGAAAAAGCAGGGGTTAGCCTATCCCTTTCATATAGGCCCTGGCAACTTCCTGAATTTTCATAGAAGGCAAAGATGAATAAAGCCCCAATGTTTTAAAAGGCATCATCTGAATTTTCTGTATATTCTGGTTTAAAATCCAGCGTTATCTTAAACAGAGATAGTTTTGTTCTTAATCTTGAAATACATGGAATCTGGAATTTCAGTAAACTCCTTTATCTGTTTAAAAGGTTCGCACCTATTAACTTCTACTGTCAGACAGGTTCATTTTGAAAGGAAACATCAAATGAATTTGTGTTTCTTAGAAGAAATGAAGTTTGTTTGTGAGAAACTGAAGGTAAAATTCTGTAAATCGTGGATCAGCTGTTTTTCAAACCCCCAGCTGAGAACCACAGGATATTTACAGTGCTCAAAAAAAGAGCTATTAAATGGATTTTAAAGTTTATTTCTGTTCCTTCGGTTATAATATATTTATATTTAGCATTTCAGATAGTATGTAGGCTTCCAAACAACTTTCTTGATTGAAAATTTCCGGATGCTGTTATAACATTGAATATTATAAGCTAAGTGGAATATTACAAGATGATTCAATCAGGCTGACTAACACGCACGAGATTAATTCTCTTGAAATCCACTGTTCAATCACTCTGATTGAAATGGTGTCTCACTTCAAAACAAATATCATTATGTTTATTTCGGCTTTTCCCTTTCACTTCAACTCTTTGCAAGTCTATTGCATCTCTCCCTGAAAATCCGTCTTAAGCCTTTATGATCATTAGGTGATTTACTGTCACTGCCTTTGATGAGGGATGCCTAACAGCAGTTTTGATTAATAATAACTGACTCTTACATGTAATTTTACTCACCAGTGAAAGAATATTAACACAGAGCATACCAACTGCATGCAAGGGACATGCAGTTGAAACTAGAGAGTTGCATCATATGCATGCAACCACAGAGGGAACTTTTGGGGCAAAAAGTACTTCCCTGAACTGGGATCTGTCTGACATGCTAGTTAATGACTAACTGTGATCAAGTAGTAGTATAAGAACTTTCATAACCAAGTGAAGCTAGTACATTAATAACACAGTTCCTTCAACCATGGACAGAGGAAGGTATTTATATCTGGAGAATATTGCTTTCTCAAACTAAATCTGGAGTCAAACTGCAAGGTTGCACAGGAGATTTGTGGACCACCCATTTTCTTATCAGAATGAGGCCACCTTTCCTCCTCAGCATGTAATTTGCTAGAGTAAGACATGCCCTGGAGTATCCTCACAGAGGGTCTTGGGATGAATATGATCAACTCTCTCTGATTATCACTGGGTTTTTACCTTCCTAAAAATGCACCTACTGCCATTGAATCCTATGATTCTACATCATGGAGGTACACCAAAGGCAGATCCATGCAGTAGATTCATACCTGCTGTGGTTACCTGCACCAGCCCCCATCTTTCTGCCCTTTATGAGCACAAGTTGACCCTGCCACCCTTTCTTGGGTCTTAGCTTGTTGGCACTTGACACAACTGGTATTTGCTCAACCTTTTTAGCCTGCTGTGCAAATAACTCAGCTCTCTGTATAGAGACATTTCATTCCTGGGCTGCTTCTGTTATATTCAGCTGATTTCATCTGATCATGCTATGGGTTTGTTTCTGTCCCAAGTCACTCTCTGTACCTTGGCATATTTACAAGCAGTTGTCTTTCCGTATTTCCACCTGCTGGTACAGTCTCATTAGCCCTTTGTTTGAGATATGCTGCTTGTGCATTTATTCTGCAGAACTCTGATAATATGTATTTGGGAAGTCTGCCTCATGGTTAATCAAAAGCTTTCATGAAGAGTAACCATACCTCCCGCTGCCATGGTTGGTTTTGTATGTACAGCATATTCATGGACTTACTTTATCAGTAGTACTTACCATTATTGTTATAGCCCTTGGTCTTTTTAGGTTTTTTAAGGAATCAAAACAGAGAAAGGACAAAAAACAAACAAATTTCAATTTAAAAAGTTGTTAAAAAAGGCTCTTTTTATTTGACAAATATTTCTTCTTTGAGCCTGTGCTTCAGATTTTGCATATTATGTATGCTTGATAAAAAGGCAAAGCAAGCTGTATACTGCTGCTTCATGTATCGGCAACAAAAATACGAGATAAATTCTGAATGCAGATTTTTTATTATTGATGACAGTGTAATTGAAAGAGCACAGCTGGATTTTGAGATCTTATTGCATAGATCTAAATGACTATATAGATTATGAAGCAGTGGAGAGTCAGCTGCTATCTCTTTTTGCATTTCCTGTTGTCTTTACGTGTTGCTCTAGGTTTCTCATTTTTTTCCATAATTCTTTCCAGTTTATTTCTGGTATTATAGGTGATGGGGGAAGAAAGAAATGAGAATGGATGTCAACGACAACATCCCTATATCCATGTTTTTCAGGAGGAATCTGTGGCCATCTTCACTGTAAACACCATTTACAAAGTTGTTTGGCAATGTTTCAGACTACTCCAAGATCAGCTAGAGAAGATACTGAGGAGAGGAAGAGAATAACCTATACAAAAGTAGTTCAATATGTGATTTTTACAGTTTTAACTTACTATAGCCTCAATTTTCAGGTGTCTACCTAATTTTCTTTAGATTGACTTTGATATTCTCTTTCTCGTGAAAGGCAAACATGTAGGCTTTTCATTTTACGTATAATTCTTGGTGAGGTTTTCCAGAACATATGTCCTTTGCTTTCACACCCACATTTATGTGACTCAAAGACAGCTAAGCACAATTTTCACATAACTAAAAGTTTATTTGTCTGTTATGGGCTTTTATCTGCTTCAGAAATCTAGTGGAAAGAGAAGCACTTTAACTGTTTTGTTTCTGGTGGAAAAGGAAGAAGTAGACCATAAGATGTACAAGTATCTGCAGGGTAAAATCCACCTTAGCCTACCTGCAAATCTATTTCTGAACCATTTTGTTGACCTGAGTTTGTAGAATACTTTTCTAATGCACCTGTTTCTTACAGTGTTTATAGGTAAATGGCAGCAGAAAAAAAAAAAAAATACAGCTTTTGTTTTTTCCTAAAGAGCTCTAAGTTCTTTTCTCCTCTGTTTTCCTATTCATCTCCTTAGCCTTGATGTATATTTTTTGTTGTTTTTTTAATTGCTGTTTAGATTTAGTTTCAGCATCAGATTCTTTCAACATGATTTCATTGGAACTACATTATGGAGGCTGTTTTTTATGGCTATTAGTACGAAGAAGTGGATTTCCTGAGCTGCAAGTTTACTTTATGGCTTTGATCACGGGACACCACAGTTTCTGGGAGAAGGCAATTCTGTGGTGCTGGTCCTGCAATTTAAGGTAGGGAGAAGAAAGCCATGCAACTCTCAGTGCTGCTGTCTTGTGTTCATTGTCCTTAAATTGTTTTGCTCCTACAATCTTCTGAGTGACTTTTGGTGGACAGACAGTATGAGTAGGACTGAGACTCTCCTTAAGACTGTGTTTGCCTGCTGCTCATGGCTACAAAAACTTTATGGCTCGGCTGCCCATAGGTGCTGTGTGCATTAGGTGGAGCATCCCTACTTGTGGTCATTCCTGGACACCATCTCAGTGGCATGTACCCCCTCCAGATGATCACAGTGTGGTTGCCCATGCTAAAAACCAAATAAATACAAAGGAAATTATCTGGTGTTCCCCTTCAGGAAGGAAATTATATTTTAGGTTAACAATGCAGCAAACAGTTCTGAAAAAGGAAGTGCTTGGAGATCTTTTTTCAAACTCTATGCTGCTTCAGCTATTCCTGTCACTTGTCAGTGCAGTGAACAACTACTGATTTTGTGTTGTCTTAATATGGCACACTGTAAGCTACTGTGATTCAGAAGCTGTAACACAGGCAATTCTGGCATCTGTGCTCAGAGATTGGGCTGCACCGTGACATTCCCAACCCACGTACATGTCCCTGCCTATTGACCAGATCCCAGAATTTACCTGAAATGATCACTCATGTCAATATAAATGTTGCGTTTTTCAAACAAGGAAATAAAATCAGTGGGATGGAGTGAAAAGAGCAAATCACCTGACTAAAATCTTACTTGTGTTACCTACTGTACAGCCTTGTGGTCCATCATGCCTTGCTGGTTTGCTGCAAGTGTGAGTGGGATAGCACAGTGCAGAAATATATCCTACAGAATAGATATGAGGCACTTGAGAGACTGAAGACACTACCGTGGCCAACCTGTTAATAAATGATGATGCTTCCTAGAAGGCCATAAGCCAGGTAGTGTTGGCCAAATGTATTCCCTGTGCCATCCTATTGACTTCAGTTTTGTTGCTCCAGAGATAGATTTGGCTCCTTTTCCTTGCAAATCTAGTGGAAGAGAATGTTATTATCTAAATGTTGGCAAGGTTTGTGAATTAGCTGTAGTGTGTTTTATGTTGTCTCCCTTTTGACACACACTTTTAATTATTTTTAATAAATTCAAATTGGAGCAAGTATCTTGAAATACTTAACTAAAATATAAGTTAAAACTTTGATCTATGCCAGGCTTAGGAAGATTTTTCAGCCTAGCAAGGGAAGTAGGGGATGAAGACCTCCAAAACAAAATTAACAGATATTTTACAAAAATCAGTATGTTATGTCTAAGCATTTTTATGTCTTTACTGTGTCACATAAATAATTCACCACATTTTCTTCTGTACAGTATATATTTTTAAATGGCTTTTCCACAGAGATATCCTGCTGTTTGTTTCCACTGGGTATAGGTATGGATGATAGTATATCACCCTGAAGTAACTCTTTGCAACTCTCTGCTCAGCAACTAATTGTCAGTAGTTTTAATAGTAGTACTATTTATTGCACACTGCAGAACAATGAACTTTTGGATTTCTTTTAGTACTTGTGTCCGCTAATGTGTCAGCAGATATAATAATGATGGTATGTGTTTCTTTTGGTCTACAACACCCAAGAAAAAGAGGCAATAATGACTGTCACACAGCAATAAGCCTAAAAAAAAAACCAAAAAACAAAAAAAAAAAAAAAAAAAGAAAAAAAAAAAAAAAAAAAAAAAAAAAAAAAACAAAAAAAAAAAAAAAAAAAAAAAAAAAAAAAAAGTTGAACTGTCCAGCTCTTTCCAGTTTGCAGGAAAAAAATACCTAGTAGGGATGGCAGGACTGGAAGCTGATCTGCCATCTCAACTGGATAAACCATCTTCAGATCCTTAGTTCCCAACGCAGATTGGTAGGATTTTGTTAGGGTTGGTTGGAATAGCTTTTCATTAAACCCATCGGTAAGAATGTTTTTAATGTATAATGGTAAATACTTGGTTACTGTTAACTTGGAGTGTATCTGAACTGCTCTAATACTGTTTGGAATACCAAATTCATCAAGAATGTTTCATAAATGCCAGGTCAATGCTGATAGCAGCAAGTGCATTAGACACAACCCTTCAGAATTACTGTGGGGATTTTAAAACTTCCCTAAGGCAGTGGATGAAGATCCTTTTACTCAAGACATGTAATCAGCTTTGGTGTTTCTGTTGCCAGACCTGTATCCTCACTGCTCATCAATCATGGGAGCTTGAGTGTGATGGAAAGCAGCAGAGTAGCTCCCTGAATATGGTAGCTGGTGGTGCCAGATAGAACAACCCTGAGTTTGGCAGGGGACACACAAACAAAGAGTGTTGTGAGAAAGAACAGCATGGTGTGAGTTTGTATTCTAAGTTATTCTCAGCTGTTTTGGTTGTCTCAGCTCTGGAGGGAGCACAGTAAGGACATTCTCCAGATCTAAGGACATTCTCCAAACAACCATGAACAACTCTGCTGGCCACATTTCTTGCTGCAGCACCTAGAACAGCTTGGCAGCAGGACAGCTGAAAGATTAGTGCAATCTAATTAATTCCCTTAAAGCTTCTGATCTATATGACTGCCACTCCTTTTACCTTGTGCACCTTCTGTGTGAAAGTAAGATGTGCTTGTGAGCATAACATGCCTTCAGAAATACTGAAGCTAATAACATCCATCCCCCAACATCACTCCTGTTAAATTGTGCTGTCATTCTAGTGTATTCACACCGATATCGTTCTGCTCCATCGTGAGGAGATCCATTTATTATGAGCAAATCCATCTCCGGTACACACCAATTATTTTACATAGGATGGATTTGAAGCAGGTCCCATAATTATACACTAGTCAACCAGTCATGTCCATAAACAAAATCTTTCACTCTCTTATTACCTATTTTCCTTCCATCTATTATTCTTCAAATGTTTATAGGAGTTGTGTGTGTGTGTTTTAATCTATCAACAGTTGCACATTTTTCAAATCTGAATGCCCTGTAACTGGTTATTTTTCATAAGGTTTCCAAATGTCCTTCCTGTTTTCTTGTCCTGACAGCCAGAGCAGAATAAGCCATCATTAAAGGCAGCATAAATTACACTGCTAATTAACAATATGGTTGGTGCTCTGGAAACCTGCATTTTTAATTCTTTTTCTGCTGTTATTATTGGGAAAGAAGTTCAATGGTAGAATACTCAACTCAGTCACTCTTTTTTACTCCTCTTACAGTCTGCCTGCCTGTCTTAGCATTCAGTTTTCCTCTGTTCAAATAATGAACTGATTTTACAGAATCAGTGCCACCTCTGTCAATATAAGGTCTAGTTTTTTTTTTTTTTTCCATGTCTAATCTTTTAGTTTGCTTGGTGGTTTTCTGTTGGGCTGGTTTTCTTTTCCTACAATTGTGGCTACTAATACTAATATTCACACAAAGTTATGCTGTCTTTCTCACCGAATTTGCTTAATATTGGGATATCTCCAAGATATTTCATTCAGACCTGTAAACTTTACCACTTGCCATTTTGGGAGTCTTAGATACTGAGGCTCTCAGTCAAAGAGCTCAGTTGGTTAGAGCCTGGTGCTAATAAGGCCAAGGTTGTGGATTCGGTCCCTATATGGGCCAGTCACTTGAGAGTTGGACTCAATGGGCCTTGTGGGTCCCTTCCAACTCAGAATATTCTGTGATACTGTGAAATAGCAAATGACTTTGCAGCTCTTGCTTTGGGGAAAAAACAAAATCCATTAGAGACTATGACACAGAGCCATATTGACCTGCACAGCTGTAAAGGTCACTGCAATGGCACTGGTGGTCAGAGTCTTCCAGTTTCTTATGTTCCCCTGCAAGAAGATGTTGCAACTCTGAGAGCTGTGTCAACTTTTAGTTACTCTGGGCAAGAAATTACTTTGCTTACCCATAAAACTTTTAGATATTTTTAAAGAAAAAGTTCCAATTGATGCTGGGATCTGCAGTGTAGGAAACACAGATTCAAATTGTTATTCTACACAGTTCTTCCATCCTTACTGCTTTCAGGTGTACTGACTGCTTTGAGGTGAGTATCTGGACTTTTTTTTAGAATTCCACCTGTAAACCACAACTCACTAGATTAAGGGTTTGAATTTGAGTCTCTCACAGAGCCTTTGAGTGCTATGAATGACAATATTAACTATCTTCCCTAAAAAGATAAAAGTAAATGAAGAAAAATGAGCAAAAATCTTAGTGTTGTTACACACCCCTTTTATAGCTTAGGTTGTACTTAGGTCAGTTCTTGCCAGAATTGAGTAAGAGCATCAGCAAACCTTACATGCCTGGAATACTCTTGAGGTTATTTCCAGAACAGTTCCTTGTTGGTGTTCAGAACAACCTCCTCCCCTGCATTTCTGTCTCCTGGTCTCAATGCCCTTGCCTTTATCTTGGGCTAACATACAAGCTAGCACAGAAGCTGAACACAAAACAAGTCAGAGGGGTTTTTTTCCAGTTCCAGCACTGTGAAGACAAATCCATGGACCCGTTTGCAAGCAATGGTATAGGAAGCTTCTGGAGTGGTAAAGACCAAAATTAAGCAGAGTAAATTTAGGGAATGGCCTGATGATAATGCTAAGACCTGTAAGCCTGGAAAGCTATAAATAGGACTCAAAACATTATGTGCCCAAGACAAGAGGCTTGAGTTTCTAGGCTGCTTGTGTTATAAGTGAAAAGTAATCACTTTCTCCAAAAGGCAATGCATCACTTTGCACAGCCTGGAAACAGGAGTTATGAGAGTCCAGTGTACAGAAAGGTTCAAGTGTGGCGTCTCACAACACATCAACTGTTCTCGCCCACTCCTGTTTTTCTGCCTTTAAACACTGAGCTATTAACCTGTCAGTGAGGTAGGTACTATTGTAGCTTTTCATCTTGTATATTTATTTCAATAAAGCTTTTATTTAATATATTTACCACACTTGGATGATTCTGCTAACACCTTCTCAGAATAATTCCCACTTTGCATTTGTCAAGGCAACTTGTGATAAAGCTGTGCTATGAACAACCAGGCTTATAAATAGCAGAAACTCCAACATTTATTCAGGTTAAAGTCCATAGTATGGTTTTAGAAAAAAAACCTCACCTGTTCTGTGGCCTATCATGTGTCTTTCTAAAGAGAAAAAAATCCCACAGTTTCTGAATAACAAGTTGTCATACACACTTAGAAATATCCAGAAACCTAGTTCATGCCCTAGTGCAAGTAGTCAATTAGAAGTGTAGCAACCAGAAACTGACAAATTCTAATAATCAGTACTATGCCCTTCCTTGACTGAAAATCTTCATCTTTTCCTTTGTCTCTCATTAATCTGAATACATTAATGGAAGTGGCCATGCTTTCCAACACAGTGTTTAGGAACAGATCTATCTACTCAAGAGACCCACTAGTGTGCTTTAGCACTGAAAACTAAAATGTCTTTCTTGGCCTGTTGTATTACCCTTATTTCTAGCTCGATATTTGCATTTTCTTTTTTTTTTTTTTAAAGCATTTTGATAATTATTTAAAGATAGACAAGAATAAAAGCAATGAGTGTGACTGTTGAAGTTTTGGCTTTATGTACTACTTTTCACTCATACTTGGTCTAGGTTGCCTTACCTGCCCATCTGAAAAAAAGTACTAAGAACACTGTTCATATAGAATGCAGTGGGCACGATACTGTCAGCAGTGTCCTTGGCACTGTACCCCTCATGAACTTCCCCAAGCAGATGCCTGCTGCCTGAAACTTGAAAGGAAGCAGTCACAACTAAATCAGTGGTTGTATTGATGTTATTTTCTGGTAGTTTTTTGTCTTGACCAAAGCAATAGACACATTCATACAGAAATCAGAAAGTATTAAAAGTCAAGGAAAGAAAGAGAATGTAGACAATTTTGCTTAGAAATCAATGAAGTTTTAAGATAGGTGAGCACGGGTTAAATAAACTAAACAAAATTAGATGTCATGTTTATATTGTCAGGATAATTTTTTTATTTTATTTTAAATCTGCTGAAACAAATACTCTTTTCTTTATGACATTGATTAAAACAAAGCAAAAGGCCTTGTGTAGGCCTGTCTTGGCTAGGATCGTTTTCAGACACACATACACAGTGGTGGTAGTATGGAGGGGTATGCTTGTTCCTCAGAGCAGGAGTTCCCTCCTCTGGATGACTCTGTAGTGAAAGTTCTGCCTCTGTGTTGAATTGAGCTGTGGAAAACCTGTGTTGCCTTCTTTCAGTAGGCAGCCACAGTTTGAGTGGGCACTGGTAGCAGCAGCTGCCATCATTTA
Organism: Scytalopus superciliaris; assembly: GCA_013400415.1. Taxonomy (NCBI): domain Eukaryota; kingdom Metazoa; phylum Chordata; class Aves; order Passeriformes; family Rhinocryptidae; genus Scytalopus; species Scytalopus superciliaris. The sequence goes on along the minus strand of VXBX01002712.1, from coordinate 1,036,015 downwards.
GGTTTTCAGTACATACAATATTAAGAGCATAAATGGTTGCAACAAAGTCACAGCAGCTACCTGGGCAGCTATCTTAGTGAATCAGGTCTCTGGGGAGGAGATGGTAGGATTTAGTGTACTATGCAGTTTCCAGCCGTATCAGGTCATGTTTTACGAACTCTTATTCTTGTTTCCCAGTGCTTTGATGGATGAGTACAAAATCCCATAAATTATTTTTGGTATAGAACCTTTAAATACAACAGTTTGGCAAAGGGCAATACCTCTGCATGCACATGACAAAAAAGGCAGATCAGTTGCAACTCAGCAGCAACAGAGGTGGGATTTATCGAGACTTTCACAAGTGAGAAACTGATGACTATGGATAGACAGAGTTAGAAACCTTGTATGTGTTTTCAGACATCCTGGCCAGACTATCAAAACCCATTTTAGGCTCACAAATCTGTACTTAGGCACCAGAATTAAAATGTTTTGCTTTCCCAAAGGCGCTGAGTGCCTCCTGTGAACATCAGTTCGATTTGTCCTTTGTTGGTTTAAGAGTTCAGGTTCTTATTGGGAAGGTGGATTTAGGAGACTGCCTTTAAGTACTCAGATCAGAACATATTACTTACTTTCTCCAGGCCACCTGCGCCAAACATGATATTGAACTAATCCAGCACTGTGTAGTCCCCTCTAGCAATTCTTCCCTTCTGTAACTGATTGCTCCTTTATTGCCTGGGCTTAAGCATGTTTCTCTGAAGGCTGGTTCAGGTTGCAGTCTGAGCTACTTAGCTGAAGTTAGTAAGGCACCCTGATAAAAAACTATACTTTGAAAAATCATCTTTCAGCTCAAATTTAATAAAATGTAGTGTTTGGCACTTATACCTCTGGGTTACATTGCCCTGTATTTTTAGGGCGATGAAGCTGGTGAAGAGTCTAGAGAGTAAGTCATATGAGGAGCAGCTGAGGGAGCTGAGGTTGTATAGCCTGAAGACAAGGAAGCTCAGAGGGATCTTGTAGCTCTCTACAACTACCTAAAAGGAGATCAGAGCAAGGTGGAGGTTGGCATCTTCTCCCAGGCAACTAGCAACAAGACAAGAGAACATGGATTCATAGAATCATAGAAGATTCTCAGTTGGAAGGGACCCACTAGGGTCATCAAAGATATAGGCTCAAATGAAGCACGGCAGTATTCAATTTGAACCTCAGGAATAATTTTTCAGCACAAGAGTTGTCAAGCATTGGAATGGGCTTCCCAAGGAAGTGGTGGAGTGTCCGACACTGGAAGTAGATATAGCCCTTAGTGCTGTGGTTTAATTGGCATGGTGGTGTTTGGTCAAAGGTTGCACTCAGTGATCTTGGAGGTCTTTTCCAACCTTAATGTTTCTATGATTCTATAATTAAATTAATATTTTAGATTTTAAATAATCATTTTGTCAGTCTGTTAGAATTAGGGGCCTGCCACTTTCCTATTTCAGTGGGGAAAAATAACTGTGTTGCTTTACAATTGCAAAGATGGAAAAATCTTGTAATTCCAGTGTTCCACTTACTCATTGATTTGTAAGCATTGTCCCTCTTCATTGTCCTTAAAGTCTTTCACAGATCTCACTGGCATTTAATTAGCTGCTCTCTCCTTCTGTTGTAGTTATCATTAGGGAAATATATAAATATTTCTTCATTAGCTCATGTTAGTTACTTGTCAGTAAATTTAGCACATATGAGGCAGGTGGGTGAAGTGATGAGTAAGTTTTAGATAACCAAAAAAATAATCAGAAGTGGGTAAAGTGATCTTGAAATTGTTTGGTTTGAGCCAGGTAATCTGCAGAATAATAATCCTCTGGGTTTGTACTATTTATTACTCACTGTTCATACAGTAAAAACTGTGATGCTTACTATTCTTTAGAACAAGATTTATAGGGATGAACGATAAGCCACACTGTATGCAGAACACCATCTTCACAATTTATCGGACTGCCAAATAAAAGGCAACTAAAGTAAGACTGATTTTTCAGCAAGGGTAGCTGCTAAGTTTAAAAAGAAGGAACAGTATCCAGTCCCATGCCGGTTAGACCACAGGGATTAATTACATTGAAAATCAGCTCTAATGTAGGAAAGAATCAGCTTTCTTTTGGCTCCTAACAGCTTGTCTGTGTGATGTAAACCGTGACAATGTCAACTCTGCTGTCACTGGGGTATCTAGCAAGGAAACAAGAGACTGTAAGCAGGAAACCACGACAACCTGGCATTCACCCTTTACCAAGTGGCACTGGGTCTCTGTAATTTTTACATAGCAACAGAAACCAGGCTGAATAATGACCCAGCAAATCACAGGTTCTGCAGTACAGAAAATAAAGTAATCTCCTTGGGATGGCCTGTTGCGTACACACACACACCCCTCCCTGGTCAGCACCTCTAATGAGTGCATCCATCCGTGCAGAACAGTTGACAGAAAAGAACTTCAGGATCATTTTCCATGCCATTCCACTTGAAACAATTCTCTGCCAGTGTGATTTCCCAGGGCTAAACAGAAATGTACAGCAGTTAATCCCAGAAGTAGTTTGATAGACAGCACAGATTGATAGACAATCCCTAGAGAATACTGAGCCCAAGTAGTCACATCACTGACCTTCAGGAGAAGATGGCAGTGCCAGCATTACCGCCAGCCAAGTCCTCAGCCCTGTTCAACAGTGTAACGTTAGGGTTTTCTCTTGAAACCAGTGTCACCCGATGAACCTTCAAGCTCGGGTGAGCCTTCATGCTTACTCCTACCTGAGAGTGAACAGAATATGCACTACTACATCTTCGAGTTCCTCTTTCTCTCTAAAAAGACAGTCAGGGAGGGATTTCCAAACCACAGACAACCTTGAAGAAAGTCGAGAGACTAGGAGCCAAACAAATTCCAGGCATAGGCTGTTGTTTTGACAATCAACAGTTTCATTTATGAGGAATTTTTGTTCTGATTTTACAGTAGCTGCTTCATTGCTACATTAACTCTTAACAAAGAGTTTCACTGTTCTTCAGGAAGTTTGACTTTTCCAGAGATGTTGTTCCAGCTGGCTGCAATGTGATATATAGCAAAAAAAGTGAGAGTTTGTGGAAGATAGCAAGGACAGATATATTTACGATCCATGAAGCACCTGGATTCTCTGTAATTTTTAGATGGATTAATTATGTGACTAAGTAATATCTGCAATTCTCCATGCTGCCAGTTGTGTTGACTTTGTTTATCTCAAAACCTTGCATCACATGGCAAAAAATCTGTCCATATTCTTAGTGTAAGAAAATGTATCAGTCTCTCTGAGGAAGCTGGCTGCCTGTCCATGACTGCTCATATGAGATCAGGTACACATTGAGGGTGAGATATGCAGATATGAAGAGAAATCAGATCTCAGAGAGAACAGTCATAACTTAACATAGCAGATAAAGTCAACTTATATAAAAACCAAATAGAAATGCCATGGAAATGGTAACTAAAAGTTGACATTTCAATGAATGTTTTTCAAATCAATTCAATGAAAGAGATGAGAAGAGAGGTTTGGATGAGATACTGACAATCCAGAGTTTTTCTACTGGCTCTTTCATATCACAATATGTAAGCTGTAATTTTATGTGTTTTCCAGAGAAAAGGATAGTGTTTGGTTTTGGATCAGAAAGAGTACAACGGATTCCATTCTCAGTCAGTATATACAATGAAAGGATTGGGGCCGAGCAAGTTTGACTGACATAGGATTGGAGAATGTAACAGAGCAAGTCTGTGTATTTTAGGTGAAGATACAGAGGAGTGAAGCCTGAAGATTTCTAGTTTTACCATGGTCCAGTGCCAATCATTTAATGTTTACCTCATTGAATATGTATAATAAGGCCAGGCAATTCAAGCTAGCCCTAGTGAGATCAAGCCGGGAAAATAAGAAGATAAAGGGATAGCCTTGAAGTGGCACTCCTTGGTGACTCACACTGCTAAACTGTCAGTGTACTCCCTGGTAGCTTTGACCCATGGCAATCAGTAGTTTTGCACACAGTGTCTGGACACAACTGAGAGGATACTGAAAGTCAGAAATTGTTTTAGACAACTGACATGGATGAGGCCATACTAGGCTTGCAAGTCAAATACTGCTTAGTTGTACAAACATAAGCTACATTCTCACTTTGGACAAGATAATAGACGATGGGCAATTTTACTTATTATTAAAGACATAGTCTCTTTGACTTTACTTTTCTTAATTGTTTCCACTGGACAAGGGAGCTGAAATAACTGAAACCTGTACAAAGGCTGTAAGATGGAAAATGGTACATCATCTGTTTCAGGGCTTTGGTGCTTTAACATCCTAGTTTGATTGGTTTTAATAAACTTTGTGTTTGGAGGAAGACAGTAGGTACTGAGGCTTTAACTATCTCACTCATTGTTCATTTCATCATTGTTTTTTTGGAATACCAGGAATAACATTTTCCAAGAATGGACAATTAATTTTATTGGTCAACATCTGTTCACGAGTGTTAACACATATTTTTCCTCATCCATCTCCAATTTCATCCTGAGGCAAAAGTAACTGTGGTCAACCAGACATTTACACTGTGGCTGACTTCACCTGAGCCAGTCACCTCCCCTATTTACTTTGCAATCTGTGGAGAGAAAGTGACTGGCCCAGTAGTTCGCCTCAACCTATACAGACACGTGAAGTAGGAGGAATTGCAATAAAAGCACTGTTATAAAAACAGCCACGGAGAGCTCTCTCTGACAGATACCTGTCTTGAAGACATATAAAATCAGATCAAATTATTCCACCCTAGAGTTCTGTAGTGTAGTGTTGTCTCAAACTTCTGAACTACTTGAATTTAATTTTAAAAAACTATGAGTTTGTCTGAATCCTTTGTATTGTACTGTTTGTCCATGAAGCAGCTCAAGCCCCCACACCAGTGAGTCTCTAGTGAAGCCTCACATAGATTTTTCTTTGACTGACTTTACCTTGTTTTACCTAAACCAGATGTGTAGCATGTATTTTTCCAAATCACTACACAAGCATAAGTATTTGCTATAAAATAAGCTTTATTTTACATACCTTGAGTTTAAGGTCTCTCTGTTTCTGGGGTCAGTTATCTATTTCTGTTTCATAACTAGAGACAAGCAACAACTGTGAACACTGGAAGGCTTATTGCAAATACTTACACCAGAGCCTATGCACTTGCTAAAATGGATTCAAACTTCTGACTGAAGGATCAAGATTTAAAGCTCAGACAAGTTGTCTTTTTGCTATTATTTTTTTTAGACTGAAGTATTTTGTGATTTTGTTTGAAATGGAAGAATCTGTGGCCTTTTAGTAACATCTGCTTTTGGTACCAGACAAAACCAGGAAATGCAGAGACAAGTAAAGCTAAAATAAAATTACCAGTGCCATTGTTACTAATTGGTATCCTTGTTAGCAAGCTCAGCAGAGATGCCAGAAAATTAATGTATATATACGAAGACACAGTAGTATACTTGAGCCCACAATTTACAATGAATAATTTATTCAATTAATTTAGCCTGCTTTTCTTCTTAGCAAAACAGATTACAATTTCCTTAAATGTATCCATTATTCAAAAGTGTTCAGTAAAAAATACTCCTTGTTTTCACTGTATAGACTGATTACAAATATTGTAGCATTTAACTGGGTTTTTAAGTTCCGATTGAATAACTCAAGTATCACACTTTCTTACACAGTTTTTTTCTCCTCCCACTAATTGGATGGACAAGCAAACACTTAGGGCTCACAAATGTGCCAGTGGGAATTTAAAAGTTCCTGTCAGCAGGTATTCAATATGCACAACTTTAGAGTTAGTTGCTAAGAATTTCTTTTTTTTTTCTTGGCCAGGAAAGGTCAAAAGCAGTGGAGACCTTGCCTCCTGATGATACTAAGGCTAGCTCTGGTCAAGTGTTACAAGTGTTGCAAAAGCTTATTCTTTAAAAGAACACAAAATCTGCAGACTTTATTTTATTTAGAGCTGTACGCGTGTGACTGGCCATGGGAGAACTGTCGCCTGTGTTGCAATGATTTGTGGAGTGTTTTTGCCATCGCTATCAAACCAGGCATTTTTGTACACTTTCTCTTCTCAGGCTACCCCTTCCCCCTTATCTTTGAGTTTATAAATTATTTCTTTCTGAACCTACAGATAGATTAGAGTTATTTTAAGATTTGTTTGAAACTTAAGGTTCCTGGTTTAGCAAAATAGCTTCTGCCATGCCCTAGCAACAACCTGCAGTTGCATTGAAATATAAGTGCCATGATGAAAGAGAAAAAAGAAAGGGAACAAGAAGAAGTTACAGTTGTTTGTCCTGCAATTCTTAGCTACAACTCAATTTCATAGTACAGCATGTGTTGCACCAGAGTTGCAGTTGCACACCTCTAAAATACACGCTGGCTACGGATACTCTTGAACAAGCCCTGTGAGGAGTGGTGCAGGAGGCCCTGGGCACTCAGCTTCCCCCTGCACAGCTGCTCCCACAGCTGGCTTGGTGTGGAATTCCAGCGAAGAGGAAGGTCTCTATGGCAGGATTTGAGCAGACCCCAAACCCTCATAATATACCTGACTTGGTGAAGATGCCTCTCATGCTCCTGCCATGTTTGCAGCTCTGCTGTGGGTGGTGAGAGCCCCACTGGGGGGGGGGGGGGCGGGCGG
>VXBX01002712.1:990559-1029370 GCA_013400415.1 Scytalopus superciliaris | reverse complement strand
GGGGGGGGAGCTGCGCTCTGTGCGAGCAACACACTCCCAGCAGCGATATCAGGCTCTGGATATCCGACCGATACAACACCGCTCTGCAGCCCAGCAGGCAGGCAGAATCTGCAGCCACGGCAATAATAACAGCTGGGTCATTACACACAAAACCGGCAGGCTGTTAGTGTTTGCTGTGACTTTTAAGCAAATTGGCTTTTACTGTATTGGTGCCACTTTTTGTGTGTGGCATGGTAAGTCCTAAAGCAGGGATGGTTTTCACAACAGTGAATATCAAGTCTGTATTGCATAGTGGTCACTGTAAGGTGATGTTTTGTTTTATTTTCACTCGGTCATTAGGGTTTGTTCAAACTGATTCTTTCACAGGCTGTACTTGGCCAGCCAAGAAACTGAAATGAACACTGTGACTTGTATTTAGTAAAAGCAATTAGAAATTCAAAGCTTGGCTCTTTACAAGGAACTGCATGCAGGCAATGTGGCAGGCAGGTGATGAATCTCACTGAATACTGGTGAATAATGAATATATTTTTAGGAGACTTGTGGCCTACAAGAATCATAAGACATTGCTGAGAACATTTTGCACGCATGTGCCTAGAACTAAAATTTGATCTTGACTTAAATAATGAGATCTTCAAACTAGATTAATGCCTATTTGCTGGGAGCTCTGCAAAAAAAAAAAAAAAAAAAAAAAAAAAAAAAAAAAAAACTTACCTGTCTTTCTTTCACCCTATCTTTTTTTTAAGTGAACAGCAGCCACAAAGCTGTAAAATAATGGATAATCATCTTACTCAGATATTTGATCATCAAATGTAGCACCATTTGATAAATGAAGAGATCAAATGTAAGAAATACAAGAAAAGAAGAAGGGACCATAGGCAAAGGCCACTGGTAGTCACATCATACTCGGAATTTACTTCCTAATTTTGTTAAGGAAAACAAAATAATAAAATACAAATAAGGCAGTGAAAATGAACTTTTAAGAACTACTTGGAACCTTTAAAGGAGTTAAAGAGAATTCTTAAAAAGTCTCTGTTCAGTGCAGGACTGCTTAAATATATTCTGCCAAAGGTTAGCTTGTCTTTTTCTTTCTTTTGTTTTTTTTTTTTTTTTCTTTTTTTTTTTTTTTTTTTTTTTTTTTTTTTTTTTTTTTTTTTCTTTTTTTTCTTTTTTTTTTTTTTCTTTTTTTTTTTTTTTTTTTTTCTTTTTCCTTTCTTTCTTTCTTTCTTTCTTTCTTTCTTTCCTTCTTTCTTTCTTTCTTTCTTTCTTTCTTTCTCTTTAAGAATGATATGAGTACTTGAAAACATGGTTATAACAGACAAGTTTTCTAAACAATAATTGATGAGGCTTGTCGTTTGGTACTGTAATAGTCTGTGGCCTGAATTTCTGAGCATAGAGCATGGCTGCTTTTGGGAGACAAATAGCCATGGAATCAGCAGAGCTTGCTTCACACATGGAAGAATCACTGTTGTAGCTTTCTTTGCCTTTACCTTTTCATCTTTGATTCAAGATTGAAAAGTATCAGACCATGAAAGAATGATGTCATGTTCAACTTCATATTTTTATGCTTTTTCTCTCACATGTGGTATGAATTATGTTCCTTATATAACAGAGAGGGGGAAGTATGAATCCTGTCTGGTCCCATGTGAGTTCACAACAGATATAAGGAGCAAAGAAATCTTTGACTACAGAAAATAGTGTACCATTTTACCTGTGTCATTGTTTTAGATGTGACATTTTTGGGCTGTTAATACCACAATACAAGACATATTAGAAGAAGTAGAATAATGTCTGATCATTGCACTACTTCTGCAAAAATCTAGTTCACGAGGGCAGTGTGCTGCAAATAAAACAGTCCTAGACTCTGCCAAATGAGTTTAAGTGTCTACAACATGAGGTGGGTAGTAAATTAAGGAACTTCAAGGAAGTTATTCAGTTACCAAAAGTGAAGTACCAAGCACAAGGACCTTCTAGCACTCTTGACAAACTATATTCCCCTAGGGAATTAGTGCAAAAGAACTCAGCTGAAAATGCCCGTTTTTCCTAATACTATCCCCATATCCACAGACTTGAGCCATAGCCCATTGAAATCTTTCCAAGGGTAGAATGGAAATGTTAGGAATGTTTCCAAGTTCATATGGGACATCTTTTTTCTCTTTATTGTCTATTTCCAGTTCATGAGTTTCCTGTTACTCCCAGTCAAGTTATTAAAATAGTGGACTCTGATTGAAGAACAAATAAGATGTAACAGCTTGAGGGTGGGCACCCTGTGAAGTCTGTGGGAGTTTTGGAGCATGGACATGGGAGGAGTCCATCCATGTTAAATCACTTTATTGATGCATTGATGATTTTTTTTCCCCCAAGTCTTGACTTGCAATTAATAGTATTTTGCACAAGTGACTTAAAAAAATATTCTTTTCATTTATTTTCTTGCTTGTTTGCATATTCCTATTTCTGCCACAAGGAGTTCAGAGCATTCACACTGCAAGGCACACAGCTCGAAATTCACAAGAAGTAGTATTATCACTAATGGACATTTGAACAGATTCTTTGTTGCTTCATTTCCTCTGCTCAAATGTATTTATAAGAAGCATCTATTTTTGCTTCAGTCCTCTCATTACAGCTTCCTTGTCAGCCACATGTACATATGTAACAAAAATGCCTTCTTCATGTCCCCTGAGTGGTACCATATGCTGACAAAACCATATTAATTCACAAGCCAGATTTTGTTGGCTATTTGCCCTTCACTTCAAAATAGACTTGTTAATAAATACTCCTCACATCACTACTCTCAATCTGCTTCCCCTCTCCCAAGGTAGCTAGTGAGTATAAAATTTAGCTCTCAACTCAGAGGGCAGCCTCAGGTCAACTGTTTGCAACAATTGCATGATTCCTAAGTTAATTACCAGGCAAAATCTCACAGATTGTTGCAAAGATCTCTTTTCTCAGGCACGTTTTTCTTCTTTTCATTTGCCTCTGCTTGGTTTCCTCTGTAAACAGCCTGCAATCACTCTTTGCCGTCCAGACTCTGCTGGAGTTTAGGAGCTTTCAGGCACAAGTGCCCAGGGCTGGAAAGGCTTGACATTTAAAAGGTCTTGACATCATTCAGTGCATTTTTTACCCACTGTTGGACAAGTGCAAGTGCACTTGATAATGGGACCATTGTCCCCTACCAGCTCCATGTCAGCTCTGCTTCGCATCACTGCAGCCCCCTGCCCTGACAGCATGGCTTAAAAGGGCATGAGTTCACATGGGTATTATTTAGGCTGAGGCCTGCTATGACTTCGTAGAGAATAGAAATCTTCATCAGTGTCACGCAGATGTGTGGGCTGAAGGAGAAGTAATAATTTAAGTGAAGTTGTGTCCCAGGTTCCAACAGTGTGTGGATTGCTTGTGCGGTGGATACTTTCCTCAGTCATTCCTCATATGTTTGTTTGGTCACACGTTCCCATGAGCTGGTCACACAGAGCAGGCTGCAGCTAGAGCTGACTCTGTCCTCTCTTTACCAGTTCTTCTACACCCTTCCATTGCACACTTGTTTGCCTTCAATTCCTATATGACTGCTTTCTTTGTCTCCTCATCCAGCCTTTCAAGCTGCCCCTCATGGCTGGAAGAGCTTCTCCCTTTATGCATGCCAAATTCTTTTCCTCCTCAAAAAATATCTGTATGTGTGGCTGCTCAGTCCCGCATCCAGCCCAAGTGCCACTAGCGCTGTGCCTGTGTCAGGCAGGATAGGCTGCACTGGCCTTGCAAGTTTGGTAGGGAGGGAAGCTGTCATTTCTTCATTTTGCCCCACAAAAAGATCTCTATACCTTAATACACAGGGCATTCATGAAATGTTTTCTGTTACTCAGCACGTGATTTAAGATCAGGAAGCCCAGAATCTGTTCCTAATACATAAAACGGAAATGACTGTGCCCTGAGGAAAACTTCAAACATTTTACACTGAAAAAAAAGTATCTGTTACCTCCTAAAATTCTATGAGGCAGATTAGTTAGTGTTAATTAGCTCTAGCAGCCAGACAGGCTTGGAAAGATCCCTTTCCAATCTTTTTTATTTTAGCACTTCTTGATTTGTCATTTCCACAATTAAAGACTCATCATAACCTTCAATCCCAGACCTGACGCTTGCTAAGAACCATCAGAGCAATCTGTTGTGAGAAGCAGAACATGAAAAAACAACTGGTACTTGTGGTGTTGGATGCATATTAGTTACCTCACCTGCCATTGAGTACTTCCTTATTCACAATTTTGGCACTACAAAGCATGCCATGACATCTGGAGATGCATCAGCTCAGAGTTAAAATCAGTAGGGTAAGAGAATACAAAAAGGAGTCAGAGAAATCAAAGCTCTTGCAGTTTCAGCAGGAGAATGACATTTAGTTGCTTGTATTGCAACCTATGACAGAAACAGTGCAAATAGCCGCATGACAACACAAACAGAAGGGGAACATAAATAGCAAGCCCTGTAGTGAATTTACATGTGTTGCTTTAGAAAAAGTATACCTGTGCCACTTGTTTGTGTCTATCAGTTTTCTGAAGCCATTTCCCATGTTTTTGTTGCTAGTGGTAACCATGCCAGAGGTATGGTTGGGTTTGGTAGGTGTAAAAATCCAATGGCAATGCCCTACAGATGTTAAAATACCCATGTCATGGAAGATTGGCTAAAAGAGTCTTGCAGCTGGTGGTGTTTTGAAGGTTGAGTCTAATGTCGGAGCTGCCAAAGCTTTGAGCTAAGAGATGAACATCTCCAGTGTTCACCAATTTGACCTAGGGATTCTTATCACATTCAGATCTTTAGCTTGGTGTTTATGAAGTTTGTGCTTTTACTGTTTCTAGAAGCTTGTATTGGGGAATGAGAGAGCAGGTAAGAAACACCAACACCAGAAGGCCCTGTTGGACTCGCTAATTTCACATTTTCTTGAGAGCAACACCTTCTTTTGTGATTTAGAAAACAAAAGTTAACATAGCGTCTTTTGCATCCCAGCATGTTCTTCAAAGGATAGCACATTATGTGCGGGCAAACACTGCTGGATTGCATCCAGCACTTTGCCCCTCCTCACCACCCACAGCTGGAGCTGGTAGGCAGACTGTGCAGCAGGTGCACTAGGCTGGGTCTCCGTTTGAATCAGCCTGCTTTCCTTCTTAATGAATCTTGTTAGTGGAGTGGTTTATTTTATTTTATATTTTCATAAGGGGGAACACTTGACTTGTTGTTATGAAGCAACGTGTCATTAATCCATCTGATTGCTGGAACCTGCTCAGTGAAAGAAAAATACATGGGAATAGTTAGTAACATCAGTACATATCCTGCTGTTCAAATGCACGTACATACATATAAAGGCCTTTCTAGACCAGCTACAGAGACTGAGTGGCATCTGAGCTACATATCTCCATTTTCCTCAGATTAATTTATCAGGTGTGCTGTGTGGGGAGTTCTATTTGCATGGCCGTGCACCAGTGCAAGGTGTAACATTCACACTGTACTTAGATTCTGTCACCTAAGGATCACTGAGCATGTTTAAATGATAATTAAATTTTTGCAGCATGTTTTTCAAGGTTGGATTATTGTTGGTGGTGTAACTTTTCCTTTGGAAACAAATACGTAGGCTGAAAATAAGGAATTTACTGGGGGTAATGTAAAGAATCACTGAGGTGAGAAAAAACAAAAACAAAATTGTCCTTGAATCCTTTCTGTGACTATTAGGTATCTCCTAGTTGCAACATAGGTAGGCTGGAGGGATTCAGACATGACAAGCTATGCAGTAATTTAAAAGCACAGAAAAAGGCAAGAGAAGCCCTGCCTGCCAAAGATTCCCTTCTTACAGTTCTTCTAAAGTTTAAGCTAAATCCATTTGGTTTAATTCATTAATTTAAGTAATTTAGTGTAATTAATTCCTAAACTAAATATTGATTCCAGAATTAAAAAGCCAAGTTGAAGGTAATTTTAGCCTGATTTATGTTTACTTTTGTGCAAATATTGTCTGCAATACGGTTATGGAAAACTCATAACTATTCCAAAAGTGTTTCTAGATGATGCTATTACAAATTCAGATTTTGAAGCATTTTTTAAAAATACTGTAGTTCTGAGGAAAGAGCTTTCTCTTTTATTGGTTTTAATAGGAATTTTGACTGAGTAAAGATTAATGGAAATCATAGGACTTTGTGGTCTTTCTTTGTTAAAAGTAAAAGATTTTTCATCAACAACTATCGTACTCATCATCTTTGAGTTCTCTTTTTCTTCATCTATCTTTTTTTTCCTTTTTTTAGTTGAAATGGATAGAAATGCCTGAGCCTGTTTCTCCTGTAGATTTAGTTACTCATCAAGATAAATGAATATCTAAGAGAAAAAAGAAAAGGCAAAGAACCCAGTTCCTTTAGTTCTCTCTAAATCTGCAGTATTATACTGTGTTATCATTGATATTATTGAAAAAAATTGTAACAAAAAATATCACAGACAGACCACTCCAGAAGTCCAAACCCTCCTGATATCCAAATACTAGAATGAAACAGGATCTTGTACAAAAAAAAAAAAAAAAATTCTTTAAATGCAGACGGTCCATTCCACCCAAGACATAAGTCTTTTCATCCATTTCAGTATTGCTCCTCTTAGCATGAAAATCCCTGTTATCTAGAGGATGAATTATCCAAAAGCTTGTTTGAACATAGCCAGGAATTTCCATTGCTAGTGTTCTAGAAAATACAGTAGACCTAGTCCTGAGAGGATCTGAGTGACTGTGGTTTTCTATTCAGGCAAGGAGTTGTGCTAAGCGCATTTCCCCGCTCACAGGGGTTCCTAGGCAACTTTCTTCTCCTTACAGTGAAATAAAACCTCCTTAGCTTGTGGGTCAAATGTGATGCTGGCCAGCCTGTGTGGTATTGCTTTTCTGCCTGGCAGTGAAAATCAGTCTTGACATTGCCGAGATGTTCCCTGCAATGCACCGTCTCCAAAGAAATTAGGGTATTTTTTATTCCATCAGGAATAAATGCTTGCAGTGCTGCTCAACAGAACGGAAGCAAACTTTCATGAGTATTATGACACATAGACTGTATTTTCATGAAATTAAGATCACAGCATAGTTTATCACTCGAGCAACTGCTCTTCTGTTATCTTTGATATTCAAATAAACATTTTCAGCACCAGAAATCTGCCTTATTATAAAACTTGACCAATGCCTATTCATCCTGAAGTTTATGCTCCTTTTTAGTTACCTCTGCAGATAAAGCCTACACATAATTTGCAGGAGGAACTACTTCTGAAGGATGAGATTGTGTATGTTAAACTAAACAAACTGGGGGTGTGTTTTTAGAGAGAGTATACACTCTTGCAGACCCCACTACATGCAGTGGTTTAGATGCACACACCACACTTTCTCTGTTAAAGCACCTTCTCGGTAACCATTATACAGCTATATATCACAGATCCTTACATCCAAAGGCACTGCACAATTACTGCAGAGTGTATGTATTGCCTGAGCTTTTCCATGTTCGATGAGTGATAAGCAAACAGTGTAGCTTGGTTTTCTCAAAGGTGTCAGAATCACACAAAATATTCTCCCCAGTCCATTGGGTATCTATCCTCTGAGTTTAAGAAGTAAGAAATTACAATAATAAAGAAAATAAGTGTTAGGTTGTGGCATGGCAACCTTCCAAGTAGTTATGATAAACCAGCATTGTTCACTGCTTGGGAAGTTAAACAGAATTAGGCATTGTTTGAAAGCAGCTGGGGAGTGATTCCCCAGGCTGTCTCTTACAACAGTATTTTAAGGAGGTATAATGCAATCTAGTATCACTTTTAATTAAATTAGCCTAAAAGGCAAAAGCATGTACTTGCTAATTTTCAGAGCTGCAGCTGAAGAGTAAACATTGCCAAGGTGAGGGCAAAATGGCTACTTCTGGGGAACAGTGTTTTTGTAAAGGAGAAATCTTTTGTCTGAATTTTTTTTTTCATTGTGAGCTAGAAACAAAATACTTTTGAATTAAGTTCTTTAAATAACTGATTTGTTGTTACTGCATATTCATTTCAAAGTCTTTGTTCAATATCTTTGTTTCTCATTGTGGGTAATGAATGGTAAAGACTTCAGTTCAATGCCACCCCATGGAAAAAAAGCAATGCTTTACCTCGGAGACACCCTGGGCTAAAAGCTCATGCAAGTTTCCAGCATGCTCCTGGGTAGAGGACAGTTTGAAGGATGAATGTGACTATTCACTTGAATTATGTCAGGACCAAACTTTGGAGTTCAGCTTTACAGAGGATGGGAGCACAGTGCTTGTTGGGCCAGGTTCTGTCAGGAATCTCAGATAAGGCATTTTGTGAGAAGTCACAGGAATCTCTGTGAATTCTAGACATACATACATTGAACATGTTTTTTTACAACTGAGTTTTGAAAGTTAAAGCATCCCTTGAAATAAACTGCATCTCCTGTGACCTTATGCTTCAGATGCACCAAGATGCAAAACAGTTACTATAGAGACTATTTACCTAAAACAGATGAATGGGGGGAAAAAATTGGGGAAAAAAAGGGAAAAAAAATAGGGAGGGGAAGCAACATAAAACCAGAAAGCTGAGGAGCTGTTTTTAGGTTACAGGAGCTCAGTGGCGGTCCATGGAACAGCCAGAAATATATGAGGATGCTAACTTTCCTACATGTTGTGGAGCTTCCATCCTTCCTATCTGTGTTTAAAGGACATCCTATGGCTCTGACTTGTAGTAGTGAGAATTACCCATTTGATAAACTGTAGCAGGGCAAGAAAGAACAAATACTTCCCCAGGACTTAAATCATGCCTTAGGCCAGTGGGTATGTGGATCATTTTGTTGTGGGTAGGAAATAAATTTTCAAAGTCTTGCCAGAAAAAGGGATAAAGGTCCTTAGTGCCTTTTGAAAAAGGGTGGCTGCAAGATGAAATTTCCTTCATCTTTAGCATTTGAAACTCCTTCTTAGCTAACATTATTGAAAAGATGCAGACACTTGAACTCTTGATATTTTCTCTGAGTCTGCCTTTGCTTCAGTACAAAATGGAACTAATCCAAAGTCTTCACAAGTTATTATAGAGCATCCACATAGCAGCTTCAGTGGGCTTTTGAGCCAGGTATATGTATGTCTTAGAGTGTTTGCATACATTAGATACTGTTTTTCTCCTTAAAACTCAGTGTTCATGAGTGAATGTTAGTGTTCTGCTGGCAATGGTTGGTATTATTTCTATTTTAAAGACATACTCATGAGATATTTTCCCATTTTGCCTGAAAGGGAAGGTGATTCATTTTCATATTTAAATGTACAATGTTCTTACGTATTACATTACATCTTGAGGATCCTTTGATTTCTACCTTCCTCTTTTTCCAAGCTCCTACGGGATGCTCATCAATTTCTAACTTGATAATTACACCTGGAATTATTCCCAACCAAGCTTTTAGCTACAAAGGGAATTAGTATGATAGACATTGCAAAGGTATCTTTCTTTCTTCTCTCTTTTGCGTATTTCATTGTTGTAATTCTAAGGATTCATGTTTGCTCCACTGAAAATTCTTTGGTGTGACAAGAATCACGCATGTGAGAAAGAGGAAAAAAATTTTGTCAAGAAAGGAGGCAGAAGGTATTTCCAGTATTGTTATCTAATTATATCAGTTGCAGTGAATTACTTAGTACTGATTTCTGTCTGTAGAACTACATATTTATGGACTGGCATACAAAACCATAAGGCTCGTTTAAACAATACTTATGTTTTCCCTCAGTAACGGGAACAGCATTATTATTGAGTTGATGATTTTTGCTTTCAAGTGCTTTTATTTCCCTCATTGCTTAGCTGACATTCATTGGTTTCCTGCTGGTCCCTGATGTGAAAAAAATAGAAGAGAAAATGCTAATTGGAGGCCAATTTGGTATCCAAAGCTACCCAACAGTACTCCTTTTAATAACACATGGCTATTATGGGTTGAATATTTCATATCATAGGTCTGTATTGTACAGATTATTTTTCCCTGTTTTTCACTGTATCAGAGTATCATGGTCTGAGATAACATACTGTAGTAAGTGATATTACACATTTGAGTTTTATGTATGTACCTGCTGTCATCCTGGTTTGGCACTTGAAAATAAGGGAAAGATATGCATGTTATTAATTCACAGGTGAGTATGACAACTTTCCATAGTGCTTCCCAATGAACACAGGTTGTTGCAGAGGTGTGTTGGGAGAATCTTTTTAAT
Source organism: Scytalopus superciliaris (assembly GCA_013400415.1). Taxonomy (NCBI): domain Eukaryota; kingdom Metazoa; phylum Chordata; class Aves; order Passeriformes; family Rhinocryptidae; genus Scytalopus; species Scytalopus superciliaris. The sequence continues at coordinate 1,019,168 of VXBX01002712.1, read as the reverse complement.
GGAGACAAAGAATGTCTTGGAGCCATTGTTCAAGGCAAAAGTCACTGACAGAGCAATGCCTCTTATGGAGTAAGTGTCTTATTCAAGAAGATGAACTAAAGCTGGGATGCATAAACCAGAAAAAACTAACAGAATAAAATCTAAGAAGGATCTGGTTGCTCTTTATAATCATAAAGGAAAGTGCAAGCCACAAAAGGAAAAAGACAATGTAGATACAAGACAAAGTGGCATAATTTGGCTGTAAATCATGGCTTAGGCTTAGAATAGGTTTCCATCCTGTGCAAGAAATAGAGTACTGGAAGTGCAGAACTGAATGCATGTATGGGAGATCTCAGTAAGTGTCATGAATTGGGTTATGTGACCTTGCTGACTGCAGTGCAGGGGAGGTGGCTTCAGGAATGGGCAACATGGATTCTCTAGACCTCCTTACCAAACACTTAGTAAATGTATTTGCCATGAAAAGTATTATCACATGCACTTCAGCTTTTGGCTAAGATCAATTCTGTTCCATATTATTGTGAAGAGCAGAACAGAAAAGCATATTGGACAGGATTCTCTCAAAAAGCCCAATGATAACAATAACACCAAAACCAAAGAAGCTTGCATAGACCTCTCTAAATCACTGTATCCATATACACTTGTATGTCTCCAGTTTGTGTATGTTTATACAAGGATATATTTAAGTCATTAAATAACTGGGTGGACCCACATTAAGTTGCTGTGACTTTTGTCATGCTGGATGTGTTTTATTTTCTACCAAAATATCCATATTTCCTACTTTGATTGCTTTGTTTCCCATATTCCTTTGTGGCTATAATGCTAATAAAATTATGTTTTCACTTTCTCTGCTAAATAATTCTTTCTCTGCCTCTTGAATTATGGCTATGACATGCAAAGAGGCAAATCACTCTTCATATTCTAGAATTTAATGTTAATCCAGCACTGCAAAAAATATACAGTTAGGTAGTCCAAAACCTTGGGTGCCTGAAAAGCAAAATAAATTGAAGTTGGTTTTTTTGTTAGGCCTTTGTTGGCCTTGTTTCTATCATGCATAAAGAGCTTACCACATTCATTCATACTTTTGTCACCTTCAGACTTGTTAATGCAACCTTGTGGTTACATAGGACAACCACTGTGAAATTTCATCTGGTTTTAAATGCATATAAATATTTCACATGTGGAGCATATTAAACTGATGTTTCAGGAGTTGTGCTGGCTTAGGAATTTTTTGCTTGCATTTATTCATTTGTTCCTTTTCATGGATATTTTTGGGTGGCAGTGTTCATCCATAAAAACACTGAAAGTACTTGTTTGAGCTGACTCTAATTTTCTGGGGGAAAAAGCCTCCAGAAATTTCCAAACCTTTTACTTCTATCTGTACTCTTAAAAAATCCAAAGACATTTTTTGAAGGATCTCATGTTCTTCCTGACCCTTTGCTACCTTTTCTTCATCTATCAACAGGCATGAAAGCCCTTAGAAGATTTTTCAGCAGTCTCAAAGCTTAAGACTCACTCCCAAAGCATTCTGTCAGCTAGCACTAAGTTGTGTTGGACTTTGCAGATCAGAGCAAACAGAGGTTGTTAAGGGACTTTGAATAGGGAGGTTGGGTCAGAGTTAGACTCACCTCTCATTGGAGTGACAGTCCTGCCAACAGAAGTCGCTGTTGCCTTTCCATAACTCAGTTATACAGACCCTTATATTTCTGATGTGTGCTGTCATGTAAGGCTTATATGAAGTCGTTGGACCATGTTTGCTGTCAGACCAAGTCACTTCAATTCTTTCAGCCTTAATCTTCCCACATATAAAATACAGCTAATAACACACCCTGCAGATTTCTAGCATTTATTAAGATAGCTGCAGGTGTTCTTTGTGTTAGGCTGACACTGACTATTGAACAGAAGTGGAACTAAAGACATGGAAAAGGTAAACAACTCACTGAGGGAGGGAGCAGAGAGGGAGCAGAGAGGGAGGACATGGGTCAGGAATTGACTTGAGAAGTATAACTTTTGGATAGCTAGAGAAGAAGAGGAGAAAGGAAGATCTTTCCCCTCATTGCCTTTTGTGTTACCCTCCTGAAAAACCATGTCAGCATCTGTCTCATGGTTCCTGAGTGGTCTGAGGTGAAAGCAATGGCCTTTAACTGCTCTTCTAGTTTCCAAGAAGTAATAGTGATTTCTATTTAATGAAACATATTCCCTAGGAAATAAACAGCATGATAAGACAGAACCTGAGCCCAAGAGTTCATGAAGATTGCTGGTTTTGAATGTTGAGAAATTGTCAAATTTCCCAGAATTTCAGGCAGAATTCTCTACTCCAGTCTCTTCAGTTCTGTTGAGTGTTGCAAATTTGTGTTACAGTTTTTAGACCTTGTTGTTATTTTAGTACTACTTGCCTGATCTTCACTTGTTTTTTCTGAGCTCTGACTCCCTGTTTTTGGAGTGGAACACAGTTTGCTCTGCAGACCTAGGCTGCCCTCCAAAAGATGATTTTTTTTTTTTTTTTGAATGGAAGCAAAACTTTTGTTCTTGCATCATCTGTACTCAAACTAGGATATTCTGACCTACTGTCCAATTCAAATCAAATTTGATGTGGGCAGAATATAGGAACAGAATTCCTAAAAATAGTCATATGAAAATAGGTGTGTGAGCACATGAAAATCGTCCCTTTGACAAACAAGAAAGAGGAAGCAGAAAGTGTTGAAGCCTTACTAGACATCTGAGAACCTACTCACTCAGGAGAAGGCTGGTAGAGAAGATACAGCTGCAAGGAAAACTTAGTGCGGCTCTTTGATCTTCCCAACAGCCAAGTCCAATTAGCCATGAGCCATAAATTTAAAGGAAATGAGGCTCATTAGTCTTCCTGTCTAGGGAACTACTTGTTTTTCACTGTTTAGCATTACAAGGACTAACCTGTGGCAGAAGACAGCGTAGAATTTAGGCTCTTGCCCCCTTTGTCTCTGGTTAGTCTGTTTAAGGCAGCATAAGCTTGGAAACCACAGACCCAGGATAGCTGCATGGTGAATTCAGAAGCTCAGCCTTCATACAAAATATAGTTTTCACATGACCCTACAGACAGTTTTCTGAGATAGCTATCAACTGTTCCACTGAAGTCTTCATCCCCTTCTAAGCAAATTAAAGGCCACAGCCATGAGTTCATGGGAATTTCAACTGGACAACACTTAAGGCATGTACTTAATGTCTAAGTTGCATTATTTTGATGATCTGTTTCCAATTCACCTTCAGCCTGATGTCTAGTTAAAAACGTACCTTTGGATGCCTCTGGCATCTTAAGACAAAAGCATTGTTATACATGACTTGCATAATGTAAAACAGGGTAGAGAATCCTTATTTCTGACTGACTAAAAAAATACCATCCTAAATTTTCAGGCAATGTCACGCCATAATTCCCCATGTGTAGAATGCATTACCTTAAAGGGATACTACATTTAACTTATGTATGGAAACTTGCTAGGAAAGGCTGGAAAACATCCTCATGTCCCTAATATTATCCAGTAACAGTGCAGTATAATTAGTCTTTGATGTTGTCTCACCTTATGATGTCTTCTTAATTGTTTTAAAATTGTTCTGCTTGCTTTTGAAATACTCACCAGTGAAGAGGGTTAGTGCTCACCCACCCTGGACCCTGCTGCACTAAACTGCTTAGTGATGAAGTGCTTTTCTTCACTGGTCTTATAATGCTCAAATATTATAAGCATGAATCTGTTTCCAGAGGTGAATAAAATGTAATGGTATGGCAGGTGATGAGGCTTGTATCTACAGCTCTAAGATCAAAATGATACTGTTTAATTCATACTTAAGTCTGAAAGCATTTGGAACAATTGGTACATTAATGAAATTATAATTTCATGCAAAATGTCTGACCATTATTTTTCCTGAAAGAGGCCACAGTATTGGCCACATATCTTTATAGGGCTATTTGAGAATGAATTATTGGCAACTCTCTTTATGTTTGAATTACATTCCTCTGATCCCAAGTGAAAAACAAGCCTAAAGAATGATTACAATAAATCGTCACTTTCCATAGCAGAATGCAATGTAACTGGTACTGAAATATCTAGCATGCAGCCCTTTTTTGATGCACTTTACATACCAATTTCATTAGCAGGTGGAGTAGGGCAACTATGATAAATGAGTCAGGATTTATCCTTTCAATCTCGTCTCTATCTGATATTTTGCAACCTCGGTGCAACACTTTAACCTCATGATTCAACTGTAATGATCTTGTGCATTCCTCGGAGATATGTTTAATCTTTTTACTTAGATAAGTTCTTGGCTTAACAGTACAGTATCAGACAAGTTAAACAGATGGAGAATGCATTTAACCTAAGTGGCATATCAGAAGGACTGTCTCTTTGCCCTAATATTAAACAAAATGGTTAGCACAATTAATTGCTAGCAGAGATTCAAAATATGCCCATGCAGAGCAACAGAAGCCTAATCCCACTATCTAATGAAGCAAGTGATATCACTTCAGCTCAAAGGGGATCAGGGCTATCAAGTAGCCACCTTTTTAGATAAAAAAGCCCCGACATTTTTGGAGTTTAACTGCATCCCTGTAATAGCATTGTAGAAGATAATGGAACAATGCCTCACAGGCAGGGTCTTAACTACTGTTCAGGCTTTAACTACCTCTTTGGCCTCTACAGGTATCAGAACAAGTGGTCTGATTTTCAGAAATACCAAGTGCTCTCAGTTCCCTGCAGAAGGGGTCTTGTTCATGGTTATTTGTACCACTGCTATTTTCTTGTGGTAGGATGGCTCTTAAGAAGATACAGATTAGAGTAAAGATCCTGATAACCTACCTGGGTCCTGTCCCTAAAAATGGTCAGGAATAGAAGAGTATACGAACAAAACACTCAGAAAATTGTGTTTCTTGCAGAAAAGCCTGTTACCTACTGGAATCCAACCAGCCTCTGCTTACATATCCAGAGAATGGTATCGTTGATGGTGGAAAGAGTAGTGTCTAGGCTTGAGACTCCTTTGCTCTTAATCTGGATTACTTCCACATAAAAGAACTTTCATATTTATTTATTTATTTCAGAAAATTGGTATTTCAGAGTCTGCACCAAAGTACAGTCCTTAGAGCACACATTGAAACCAAAGGGCTGAAAGCCTAAAATGCCTCTTATGGCAGTCAGAATTGAGATCATGCTGGAAAATTATCCCTCCTCCCCTCATGAATTACTGTGAAAAAAAAATAAATTGTTCTCATTATTGGCTGAGTCCTATTTCCCTTAAAAGCAGGTTTTGGAAGGAGACACTGCTGTGCTTTTTGTCCAAGCTAAGGCTAAATGTAATGATAATGCAAAAAAAAAAAAAAAAATCAATGGCATAAAAATGTTTTGGCAGTGAAGAAAATCAGTCTCAACAGTAGGAATATCAAGGGAAAGAATTTACATGGTTAAGACTGTCTTTAATTACAGATTAGACAGATTAAATTAGTCATTCAGCGCAACAAAAAAGGTAGGGAGGGGATGCTTCATGGGGTGGAAAAAATACAGCAGTTTAATAAAATAGTAAGTATCATCAGTATTCTGTTAAAATTGAAAGCATTTGTTCCACTGAAACTGGTTACGGTTTTGCTATTGAGTTTACAGGGATGAAGTGCAGGTTCCTCTTCTTTAATATGAAGGTGGAAACATGGTATCTGAAAATGAAAAGCAGCAAATAGGGCAAATGCATGAACCTCTAGGTATATTTTGCCTACTCATTATTTCCATGAGGGAAAGATTCTTTGAAAACCTGTTTTGGAAAATAGTTACAACACAGAACATTGGACAGAATTGTTTTAGTGAATCACATACTGCTTGGAAAATAGGAGTGAAGGAGGAACACCCAGTTCAACTGCTGAATTGGGTTTGGTCTTCTGGTTTCAGTTGTTATTCTCCTCCTCTTGCTGCACACGTTCCCATGTGTAGTATTGGACCTTGTAGGAAGGTGCATGCAGCATGTTGTCTGTAGCAATTCTGTGCACTCATGAAGGAGTTTGGGGAGACTGAATCCAGATTTTGGAGACGTTAAAAAAGTAAAAAGTCCTGCACATTGCTTGTGAAAGCTCTGTGGTAGTGGTTTCCTGGGAGCTCAGTTCTTCTGAATCACTGAACTTCCAGGAAAGATGAAACTGAAAAACTGCCTTTCTGATACAGATCCTCCTGACATCCATCCTTCTCTCCATGCATCCTGGAAATGTTCTCAATTTTTATCTCCTTCCTCCTTTCCTCCCTCTTTTTTCCTTCCTTTCCCCTGATGTAAACTCTGTTCCCCATTAACTTTTCACTGTAGGACTAGAAAAATGGAAGCTTTTGTTTTGTTTTCTCCTAGGAGAAAACCTTCAACAGAAATCAATATTACTCCTGCAGAGAGGAGCCCATAGCAATGTACTGTTCCAGTGCTAACTGAACAGAGTACAGCAAGGGAGTCCAGAGGGCCATATGTGAACAAACTTACTCACCTGCTTACCTGCCTGACTCAAACAGGGTCAGCTGCAGAAGACAAAAAACATGTAAATCATTTCTCAAATACTTAGATTTATAATACTTGTATTAATATATTTATAAGGAATGGCTACCAGTTTCTTAAAGCATTCCTAGTGTAAAGGTCAAAAGTGAATGGCAGTACAAATCTATAGTTTACTTAACTTACACAGTTACCCTATGAGTGTAGGAGTATAAAACTTAAAAATTTCAGCTTTGATATTCGGCAGCTTTTTTTCACATTGCCTTTACTGACCAACTCAATCAAGTACAGCCCCTGGCTGCATTTTGTGAATACCCCTCACTGGCCCAGGTGCTCAACAAAGTACAAATCATGACCCCTCCATTGGTGTCAGTAAAGTGCTGATGATCTATTCCAGCATGAGGGTCTGGCCTCTAATGAGTCAAGGATGATATGAAGGCTAACTGGTACCTGTAAATGGAGGGCAAGTAATTTAAAAATTAAAGATACTCTAACCAAATCCTGGAACTATGCCTAAAATAATAACTACCATCCTGTGTTTGAACTTAGACATTCATGAGTTACTTAGTGTTATTCAAAGCTTTACTTACATTCATTGCTGTGAAAACTCCTCCTATAACGCACATTACAAGTGACATAGATCACAATCACATCAAAGTAGGTTAGACTTCAGAGAGGATAGACAAGAGGATAATTTGCACTTACATGGTTTCTTTCATCCAGGGAGTTCAAAAAGCCTGTATTCATTATGTCTAAACACCACTCCTTATGGACAGGTAAGTATAAGTACCAAACCTACTTTACAGACAGATGAATTAAAAGGTAAAACAAAATTGAGACAGCAAAATGCAGTATCAGAATGACAAGAGGCATCCCAGTTGCTGAAACCAACCACTTTCATTAACCATCATGATCTGCCCAGTGTCCTAGCCCAAACTATCGCCCTTGAGATAGAAAAGCTTACTCCTGACACTATTTGGGCTCTTCCCAGGGAATACTGTGGGCAGACTACTTCATCCAAAAGTGGAGGGTTGATTTTGAGGTAGGTATTTGCCCGATTCTTCTTATACTGTTCTGCATATGAGGCAGTCAAATATCAAACAGATAAAAGGAAGCACCAAGAGTTGTAAGATAAATAGCTTTCTTTGGCAGAAAGATGAACAGTACAATATTACACTAGATCATTACCAAAGACCAAAAAGACAACCTTCAGGCCAAAAGGCCTCCACACCTCTGACCTCACTGTAGTGTGTGACTTTGGAGATGGTTTGTTGTGCATGGCTGGGCTAGAACAGCCTGCATTCCACACATGCTTTTGGGGGAAGAAAAACAGAAGTGACTCTTCAATCCATTGTTTTAATAGGTGTGGAATCATGTCTCTGCTGAGCAACACACAAACTCACAAACTAAAAGAAAGTGCCTGAACATATGTGCAGAAAGGAGATTTTATACTAATTTATAGCACTCAGAAGGGCAGACTCCCTGAGCCTATCAGTGGAAAAGGATTAGAGTGATAAAAACAGTCAGACATTAGCCATTAAACCTTTGGGGCAGTTTCTGTGAAGAAAATCAGTAAGGTACTTCTTACCCAAACTGTGTAACTGAAAGGGCTCAGAAGACTAGGAAGAGGTTACTAAGCCTTTCACCTCAAGGTCAATGATTGCACCTTGTTTCAAAATAAACATTAAACACACCATTACCTCTGACAGCTGATGGTAGTTCTTTGTTAAATAATCTAGAGTAGGTGTCAACTTTCTGATAAATAAAAATCTAGGTAAACAGTTATTTAGTATTGTTAATCCGTCTTGGCAGAATAGAATCACAGAATCAATTGAGTTGGAAAAGACCTCTAAGATCATCATGTCAAACCATTAACCCAACACTGCCAAGTCCATGTCCCTAAGTGCCACGTCTACACATCTTTTAAATACCTCTAGGGATGGTGATTCCGCTCCTTCCTGGGGCAACCTGTTCCAGTGCTTGACAACCCTTTCCATAAAGAATTTTTTCCTAATATCCAATCTAAATCTCCCATGACACAACTTGTGACTGTTTCCTCTGTTTGCTTCTCACCTTCCAGAAATCAACATTAAAAACTGTGTTTGAATGGTGGTCTAATAGCACAGAGGGAGGTTGCCCCATCACTGCAAATATCTAACCTCTTTAAGCTTCCAGGGAAGGCTTGTGTTTCCATGGCACCTTACCTTAATGTGGAGGTCTTTCCAAAAAATTTGTATATTTCAGGGGAAGGCAGATTGGTCTCTGCAGTGGGTGACAGTGTTTTTCAGGACCTCTTTAAATGAAAGTAGCTGAAAATCAGAAAATAGAGATCCACTTTAAATTTGCAGAAAAGGAGGACCTTTCCTATCTTTTTCTTTCCTGAATAACTATACAGTAAAAGGCTCAAGCTTGCTGGTAGCAGTCTTCTGTACCCAGATTTCTGTATGGGATATTTCTTGAAGTTATGCTTATTGAAAAAGGAGTTGTTGATTTTTCAGTTAAATTGACAGTATCAAAGGAGAATGAAGTTTTGAAAAATGTGACATCTGCCCTGGCAAGTTCTACAAATGGAACAGAGGAATAAAATGTGAAGTTATTTCTCTTTCTCTTGTATAAATAGGGAGTAATCACACTTTTGTGTAAGTGTAGTTTCATCAGCATAGGATCAAGCAGAGGTAAGATTACGTCCAAGGAATGAATTGTTTTTCCCTCCTGTTGGCTTACATTTGTACTGACATGGAAGTCATCACTTTATGTCTACACTGGCACTACCATGAATGAAAACAGAATCAGAACTACAGTCTATACTCACACATATCCATTCAGTCAGGATAGCTGGTATTTATTTTCAGAGCTGAACTTGGTCAAATTTTAAGGTGGCATAAATCAGTGCACCTCTGTGCTGTGTTTCCAGCTGAGGATCTGCTCAATACAGCTTAAATTAGCCAAGATAAGATACCTAAAGTATGTGTTAAAAGGTATAAAAATCTGTTAAGAATTGGAAAAAAAATACATGTGTACAAATGACTGAAGCCCCCATGCAGCTTAAAGAGAGCTGATCAGTAGTTTATATGTAAATCCATGTACTTGTAAAATGTCAGGAAAACTTAATGTACTCTCTTCGTAATTCAGTTTCAAAGTACTGTCATGACTTTCACTCAGTGGAAATGCCTTTCTTCACCAAAGCTGCATGTTCTGTCTTAAACAATATTCAAATTAGATGCAAGACTTGAAATAATATTGTAAGCCAATGGTTATTTTATCCACATTTTATCTCCTGGTTATAAATTTTAGATGTTAGATTATACAACTCCCAATAGATCTTTGTATAAGAGACCTCAATAAATCTCAAACCATTCAATACAGAGGAAATTTATTTGTTATTTGTGTCATGTTTTATTAGTGCCCTGCAGTTCAATCCTGACATTGGGGAGATCACTCCCTTTGCCAACAAGTAAGAAAAAAATCTTTACAGCTTTAATTTATGGTAACAATGCATTTATTATTTTTATACTATGCATCTTAATTCACAGATTCAGGTATTCCAACATATTTGTCTGAACATACCTCTTGAAATTCTGTGACATAGTTATATTTTATGCCACTGATATAGGCTTCATAAATCAACAGCGTTTAACTAGAGTATGCATGGGAAAAATAGCATGTAAAAGATTTTATTTTCCCACATTGGAAGTAAAAGCCACACAGTAATGAGATGGATGGGTAAATAGATAGAAATTCCCTTTACTTTTCAATCTCTGGATGCCGCATCTGTGCAGTACATTGTGCCAAACGCTAGTGCTGTTTCTGCTGCTGTTGTGTCTCAAAATTGCTTTGTAATTCATGAGCTGTGTAGTCATCTCCAGCTCTTGGAATAAAAAGGTAGATTCAGTCTCTTGATATATATATATAATGGATGTAAGAGTATTCATTTTCTTATTCTTGCTCTGTAATAGATGAATGGAAAAGAAACCTGGCTTCTAGCTTGTGGGGGGGGGGGGGGGGAGAGAAAAAAAGAAAGGTGGTATTTCACCATTATCATATAAACAGAAGGCTACAGAGTAGGGCTGGAGAGACACAGACATGGAATACATTTACAGGTTTGAAAAGGAGACTGGGGAGAAAAACCAAACAGTGCTTACAGACTTTTTAACCAATAAGGTGGTGATATGTAAGTTAATTCTTGTTGACAACGGGTAAAACAACTAAACTCAGGTCAGCAATTAATTTTGACTGCCCTTCTGGTCCTTGCACTCAGCCTCATGGTCCTAAACCAAACTCCTCCACTTACTGTGCCTGAATTCCCAGCTGCAAGAGTCTCCCACACAGGGATATCATCCCAATCATGGGAGGATATGTGGTCAATTACAAGCAATACTCCCACAAGGAACTGCTATCATCATAAGAGACTTTAAGGTTCCTTCTGAACTATATGGACCACTGGATCTCATTCTTCTCCACCAATGCCCGTAAAGGAAAACCATGCATGATTAGCAATCACCAGCAACAGATGTCTTACCTGTCATCAGCTCTGAGTTTCTCCATGGCCTCAGGAAAGCACCATCACCTTACAGTGAGATGGAGATGATAATCCTGAGCTCAGGTTTTAGCAGAATGTATTTCCTTTCCAGAAAGGAAATACTGAGGAATGTCCCATGTTGTTACCAGGCTAAATAGGTCCTGAGATCAGAAGGTCAGTGTCTTTCTAGTTATTTCAAATTTACAGAGAGTATTACAGACCAAATTTTCTTCAAGAACACCTTTCCATTTTGACTTACCTAAATTTAGTGCATATTAATTATGTTGAAATGCCATCATTCCTAATAAGAAGCTTTAGAGATATTTTTGCAAAGTTTTCCAAAGTTTTACTTTGCAATGACTTTTCATTTTTCAAAATGTGCTTTGAAATATGTGGAGAATTATGGTATTGAGTCAGTGTTGGATTGAAAACTTTTGAAAATTGGAGTTGAAGGGGAAAAAAAAGAGAAAATGCTAACATTTTGTTCCCATTTGAAAGGGGAAAAGTATAATCAAAACTCAGGTCAGAAAATCTCATTTTCAAACACTCCATATAAATATCCATTTTCTCCCATATTGGTTCTCTCTGTATCTCTTACATATTTTTATTTTAGGAATGTGGTGTTTGCCTCACTGTAACAGAGTCTAAAACACCAGGATAACATAATATGTTATGAATATAATGTCACACAGCATGTGACAGTGTTTTCAGTGAAACTTCATCTATCCTCTGGAGAGAACCATCTGGCCCAAAGTTAATTGCATACCTCCATGCATAAGGCCAAATGCTGAGAGATGCTGAGGGTGCTGCTGGCATTTGTGGCAATGGCTGTGAAAGTCACTGTGCCCAGTACCATCATCCCTTCAAGACTGGGCCTGAACTTGGATCTGGAGATAAACTCTGTCCACAGATCTTCAGTGTGGTACAGGTGAAACTTAATCTCTTCATCTTGTTCCATCAACACTGCTGAAAATAACACAAAATCTGAGATCTAACACAGGAAAATGGCTTTTCCGATGAGGTTGGGCTAGCTGATCCTTTCAGCTACTTGGCCTGAATTATAAAAATACTAAGTGACAGGTGATGTATCTCCTCTGAATACTTTCCACTGTAGTTCTAATAGCAGCTTTTTGGTTTGGTTTGGTTTTTTTCTGTTCATATGTGATGATTTTCTTTGTTTCTTTTTCATGTTTGTATTTTAAATAGAGCTTTGAAAAACTTGTTTCAGTTCATGTTTATAACTTTGTTTTTCTTTTATCCTACAAGCTTCATGTTTTGTTTAAGGTCAAACACTGAAAACAACATTGTGAGTCTGTTAAACTTGTCGCTCCATTTACAAGGGTGGTGTTTGACCTCCAAGAGCCTCCTTTGTACCCGTATCAACAAGCTTTGTTATCAAAACAGTACCACCAACCTCCATTCTGGAAAAATGCTGACAGTTAGGGACAGGAGAAAATTTTTTTTCTTGATCCTTGCTGTAAATTCTACAGAGCCCAAAGACATTTTGCATACAATTTTCCACCTTTCTTTCCTTCAAAGATGTTATGAATTGGGACTAGTCCCTCAGTGCTTGGAGCACAGGAGAGGAAGGAACATGCTATTTTGCAGAGTATTAGAGCTCCTGTTTGCTGCCAAGCTGCTCTCTCTTGTCTGTGTTGTGGTCCTCAGCAGCTCCTCCCATATAGCTCCATGTTCTCCTTGCATATCTGCACATGCCACTATGACCTTGCTTTTTCCTTTTGTAACATCTTGAGTGCAGTTTATTTCTTCCCTATTTCTTTTGTTTCTTTCAGTCGTTTTTCTTCTTTGCCTTTGACTCCTTTTCAGATAGTTTAAAAGGCTCCCATGTTTTCATGTTTTCTCTCCACTTTCGCCTTTTCCAAGACCTCGTTGCAAAGTGGCAGTCCTTTCATGACAGCACTTGTGCACCCAGGAGCTTGCCTGAAATGCAGCAAATATGTGCCTATGTATTGTCTTAATCTCTTGCTCTCCTTGGCTTTTCCTTTTTTATTTTTACATTTCCTGTTGTTCATCTTGTGAGCAATCTTTTTGAGGGAAAATCTTTGTATAGCAAGTGGGCTTATGGATTTTTGCATTACTCTCTTGTTCTGTTAGGCTAGAATAAAACCTTCAACATCAGGTAGTGAGGGTTTGAGTGCCTCCTGCCTCCAGCTGAGGTAGTTATTTTTGTGAGAAGTGGAAGGATCTGATCAGAAATCAAAGCTGTGCCTTTAGTGAGACACAGACAAATTCTGAATTCACAGATAACTGCATATGGAGCATTTTAATTCTTGGGTCAGTAGTTCAAATCCATCCAGCTTGTCAATTGCAAAAACTCATTCCTGTCTAATGGCCACTTTGGACTTCTTTGAAATTAGTGAGAGTGAAGAATGGGCAGAGGAAGGGGATTTAGAGGGGGAAGGTAGAAGAGCAGGGGATCATCTTCTATCACTTCACATATGACACCCTTCCCTACAACTGAGAGAGCTTGCATCCTTGTCAACAGCCTCAGCTACAGAAGCAAAAATACGGAGACCAAAGTGTACACCAAGCTCTTACTCCCCTGCAAAGGTGAGCTGTTGAGGCAGTGCTCAAACATTCTGATGAGGCCCCAAGGACCAGCTTTTCCTGGCACAGGCTGGTTGAATTCTGGTGGCCTTCAGACTGCAGTACTGTCAATGTGCCATGTTTTTAAACACAGTTTAAAACATTCTTTGATGTTTTATCTGTCTCATCAGAACAATTAGCTCCTGCATGCTCTCCATACAACAAAGAAAATTAATTAAGAAGAGTCAGATGCTGCGATACAGAGCAGTGTTGGGGAGATTGCAGTGTCTCGGGTGGGTTTAGATGTTGCAGCATCTGAATTGGAGATTGTTGTCACGTGTGACAGGGTATAGCTGGACAGAAAGATTTTACTGAGAGAAAGTCACTTTTTATAAAAGCTCTGTATTTCCACCTTGTTCAGGGTTGTTTTTCTGTGAGCAGGAACATAAAGGGTACGCATGGGGAGCAAGCAACCACCCTGAGACTGTCGCAAATATTACAGTGCATGAAGAACAGGAAAAGATCATACCTGTGTACTTCCAGTTCCTCGATACACCCTGGCTGGAAATCAAAGTGGAGTAGCTCTGCACTTGCTTCCCCCATTATATTTCTAAATGGATTTTCCCTGTAAGGCACAGAGATGCTAAACTTTGATCATAATCATCTGACTTTGAAACCAGCAAATATCAAGAGCCATTTCTTTTCTGTGATGTATGCAATCTACTTACATGAAACGAATGCATTTAATGTGATTGAGAGAAACAGAATTTTGATCCAAAGAATTTGAAGGCAGGGGCTCCTGTTTGTAAACCTTGAAGTACAACAGTGTTTTCCACATGCCTGACAGACAACTGGAGAATTTCTTTCTCTTTTTAATATTTTTTTTATTTTATTTCATTAATCCCCCAAATTTGTGCAAGTTTCTTCAATCTCTCCACTGCATCACTGTGAAGGAGGTCTAAGCTTGGTTCTTTATCGTCATTCTCAGTAATATCAACCAGGTAGAGTATTGTGAGGTTTTGCAAGTCCCTGTCTGAACAATTGTGAAAGAATGTGTAAGTGTAGACACTTGACTTTAAAATGACCTTCATGGAATGCTGACACTGTCCCATGACATGAGAAATAGGTTATCAAGTCTGACAGAAAGCTTTGGATAGTGGATTTTCTTGGCAGTCTCTAATGTTGCCAATTCCAGGCAGACTGAAAAGGTGGATGGCATCTTGGCCTGTGGGAAGCTTTGCAGTCGTTCCCATTGGTTGCAGATCACTCCTTTCTCAGTTTCAGAATTGCAGTCCTCTGGCATCTCTGACTGCTGAACTCTTGGGAGTAGCCCTTAGGCTAAAGTCTTTGCCAGTCCATAAGCCCAGAGCTTGGAGGTCCAAACCAGGTTGTGCCCATGCTCTAGCAGCAGCTGAAGGGACAAGACTGCTGGGGGAGCTCTGAATAGCAGTGACGTTGCTCAGAGAATCTGTACTCCTGTGTTGCACCCTGTCAGGGAGAAACAGGAGCCTGAATGAAAGCACACAAAATACAGCTACCACTTCACAGGGGACAGTTTGTCCTGGGGAATGGAAGATGGTGACAAAATGTGAAACCATCCCAAAAAGCGTCATGAAAGGAGAAAGCTCTTGTGTAGCTGAAGTTGCTTCTCTAAGTATTATCAGTAATTTCAAAGGAAAGGCAGCCAAATAAAATAAAGAGAGGCAACTAATGTTCATAATGTAATTTTTAAAAGTTTTCTCAAGTATTGAAGGAGCTCTTTTAATGCATAACCAAATTACCTGTTGAATGGATGTGGGCTGCAAACCAATTTTCTCCCATGAGAGTCAGAATGCTTTAAAAATACTACACTCCAGTGGTAGTTGCATCTGGAATATTTCTTTGTTCGCTTATTGAAGAGTAGGAAAAAAAGTGACAAATAGTGAAACTTTGGAAGTGGAGACAAAGGGAGGAAATGCACGAAGGGCTGAAAGATCTATCAAATTGTGTGTTGCTTCATTCTCCATAAGAAGCATAGGCAAAAGTGAAATGAAGGGGAAAAAGAGCTGTGAACCATGATGAAGATGATTAAAGAGGGTACAGAGTCGCTGTCAAAGCAAATATCAAACAACATTAATAACTTCATAGCACATCAGAAGACTGTCTATACCTTCCCAAGAAAACAAGAGCTTTTGTTGCTCCACAGGGTAAATTAAACTAATCCTCAGGTGCAGGTACTAGTGTTTATCTCTCAGAGATACTCCAATGTTGATCTGGAGCAGAACAAGAGATTTTAATGGGGTTAATGTTACTACGAACTACCAACTGAGAAAAAGATTTGGTTCCAAGTTTTCTATACTTAAAGCTACATGGGTAAAACCATCTTCAGTGGGGAACTTACACCTTCAGAGAAATGAAAAAATACATTTCCTTAATATCCTTTCTTGTGTATAAAGGAGGTGAATTTTTCTGTGTACAGAAAAGGAAAGCAATGAGTTTCTCCTGCAAAGAGTGCCTTTTTTTTTTTTCCTTTCTTTTTTGTTTTTTTTGTCAAACGGTTGACATTTTTCTTTCCCTAAAAGAAGGGCAAACTTTCATCTCATGCAAATTCATGAAAAATTATGCTTTGGGCCACAGAGTGGAATTTTGCCCATCTTTGCCTTCAGTCTAAGCAAATAGCTCTTTTCAGAGCCACAGAAAGGAGCTTGTCAGAGATCTGTTAGTGTGGCTGAAACTCCCTAGCCAGTATTTTAGGAAAATGTTCTTTCAGTCAGATTTTCTATGTACAAATGATTCGTGCACGTGGATTAAGAAAACATTCAACATCGGGCATGAGCAAGTGAGCAAAATCATTGCTTTACAGGAATCAAGCAAATTATCTTCAATGCTTTGGTGTCTGTATGGTGTAATTAGTTTATAAATGGACACAGAAGACATTCCTGCAAATTTGTATGTTCTGTGCCTACAGACAGAATCAAATGCTGGTCTGGGACTATGGTTTGATATCACATGTGGTATGAAACTGTAATGCCTCATGTTTCTGCAGCATCCATTGTAAAGGGGTACACTGGACCTGAATAGCCCCCCTGAAAATTAAAATATTAACTACAAGGAAGTTATTACTGACTGTAGTGATGCCTGTTTTCAATCTCCTTTTCATATTACAGAAACTTCCTCTGACTCAGACCAACCTGGAATTAATCCAGTTTTATCCCCATTTGAGATGAATGACTACATCTGTTCACTTGTTTAAATGTCCCCCTACTTTGACCTGGCCATTCCTCCTTTGTCACTTTTTAAACAAATTGAATCATGTAGGAATGCCTGAAGCCAATATAAGCAAGCATTTCTGTACTTTTTATGAAGTTCCACAAAACTAGCAAAAGTAGAATTTTGTCCGTTTGTCCTGGAAAGCACAATCTACCCTCTTAGTCCCCAGTCACAATTATATTTTTTGGATCATAGCTCTGCTATTCTGTTCTTCTTGCCTCTGTCTCTTGTGCAAAATCTTTTGCAAGCTAAACACCCATTTCACATTGAAAGCTATTTCTGGGTTTTCAGTACAGATATAAAGACAATCATGCTGGTGGAGAGACCTGAGATATTATGACTCCACTATGGGATATACTTTACATTTCCAAAAGACAGGTTCCTATATAGTCCAGTATGCTTCTCCAGTTGAGCTGATCGATGAGTCTATCAATGTAATGATCAGATGCAAGTCTCTTTCTTTTTGTACTTTTTAATGAAAGATGTCATTCTAAAAGCCAGAAAAGCTTGTGCAATTTTTTCCTTTTTTTTCTTTTTTTTTTTTTTAATTTATTTAGCATTAAAAAATGTGAATCATGTTAACATTTGTGGAGTGCCCAGTAAAACCAGACAAATTTAAATCATCTGCTGGTACGAAATGAGCCTATATAGCTAGTTCTGGCTTTACAGAAAGGAAGTTTTAGTGTTTCTTGGCCTGTATCTGCTTTAAGGAATTCACCCTCTTCTGTATCTGTGTATAATGATTACTTAAACAAAACAAGGATGGCGAAAGACGAAGATGCACCTCATTAGAATAAAAATCTGGTAATAGTAGAGAAAATTACTATCTGAGATAAAAGGCTGACAACGTGAAAGATCAGATGGGTTACTCATATGTAATTACTCACTTGAGTCCATATGGTCATGGTGTATTTTATTATTCCCACTCTGCATTCCAATGGCATTTTGTTGGAGTCTTTCCTGTTATTAACCATATCTACTTCATCAGTCCAAAGAATTGATACTTTACTCATAGAATTAATACTTTTAGTGTCCTAAACACCTTATTCTGTGTTCTCAGTCAGCCCAGTCTCACTATCTGTGATGGGAATAGGAAGTAAAGGAGCCCAGAGGACTTTTTGTAAGTGATACAGAATTTTCACTTGATGGAAGATGATGCATACCCTGCAAATGAAATCTGGGAGCCTATCCTAAAGTCTCCAAATGGGACTTGCACTGCTTTGTCCTCAAGGGACATTCAGAGATGTGCTAATGGTACTTATTTAGAAGTGTTTTGGAAGTTCAATCTGGTTAACTCCTGTGTCCTTTAGGCTCCCAAGAGTTATATCACATTTGAAAATGGGACTTGGCATTGTGAGTCTTTTAGGCAGAAGCTGTCTCTGTCCGTAAGTCAGCTGGAGTTTCTATTCCTAATTGGAATCAGCCAGTTGGAAATAGGTTTCTTGGTCCAGGTGTGTGTGCGTGTATGTACAGACATGAAAGTTAGAAGTTTCACACAGAAATAAGCTTTTTCTCAGAATTAAAACTTCTCTTTTTACCTTCTTTTAATGGTATAATAAAGCACTTGAATATGTTGGTTTTGAGGGACCTTGATATTCTTTCATGCCAAATGGAAGTCTCTCATAGTTTACATGAGATACTAAAATATGAACTCCTGAGCCTTCCAGTATGGTTTGAAAAGGTTTTGAAGAAAAATGGAAGAGCTTCAGGAACACTTCAATAATTTGCAGTCAAACAAGAAGCCATCAGCCACTTAGCTTATGAAATATTACTTTTCAGCCAATAAGTCTCCTCAAAATAGCTGAATATTGGCAATGTCGATAAACTATGCAGGCTGTCTAGTCACATTGCTTCCCTTTATTTATCCATCAGGAAAGCCTATTGCATAGATAGGAGAGTTATAAAGGGACAATACATACACACACTTGTCTAGTGCATGTTTCTCTGAGTATATGTGCACACATCTGCTGATTCTCTGACAGAAAGCTGACAGAGACTGGTTAAAAGCTTTTTGCTGGCATTTGCTTGAGTTTGGCTGCATGAATGTTATCTTCATTTCATAATGTAGTCTCAGTATTTCCAGTGATTTAAACAATGGATGAGAATTTTTTTTCAGGGCACTGAATATATAATACAATGAATAAAGTTTTCTAAACTTTTGCCATCACAATGAGAAAATATTTCCCATTCTTTTTGCTAAGAGTACTTCTCGGGGTGGACTCCTTGGTCCCCACCAGGCAAGAGCCATAGCTAACTGTGGTCTTGAGATTATGTGAGAAAATATATCTAAAGAACTCTTACATAAAGAAATCCTACTGGGCTTGGCATTCTTTTCCCATCCCAAGGCTGCCATACTCCTGTGTGTGTTTTGTGCTTTATGCAAGTGCTATAAAGTTAAGATGGTACTGAACATATTCATTTGGGAGCTTGGCCACAGACTTCAGCAGGAGTAAGAGCAGACAGTTATTCAGAACAGAAAATGCATAGAAAATATCTTATTTTGTAAGAAGAAGATGCAGAAAATGCAAATTCCTTAATTGCTATTCAGACTGGAAGGGGGAAGAGTATTATTCACACTGTCAGTCAGCTTTAGAATAATTAACACAAACAAAAGTTTGGGCATCAGGAAAAATACATATAGGTCTCTTGTTTTGGAAGGGATTACTCCTGAATGTGCTGCTAATCTGACTAATACATTTATGTTACACTTTGGGGGTAAAGGGGATTAGGTGGGAGGAATTAAAGAGAATTGATATGGATACCATATTTGGTAGAACTTCTAATGAGATTATTTAAAAACAAAACAAAAAAAATAAAGCTGCCTCATGCATTAGCTTGACTAAGTCCAGAGACTCTAATGAGATCATGAATTCTGTCTCCAGTAGGGGAAATGGTGCCAGTTCAGAACTGTGATAATAAAATTCATTGGACTCTGATTAACTCAAGGACTGTAACAGTACCAAAATTGGCACTTAGAATTTCATGTCTCTCAGAGGTCATAAGGAAACACTGTGGGAAAAGAACAGGCAGTCAGTTCTGTACCAGTGCTGATGCATATTTATTTTCCACCAAACTAAATTTTGTGGATGGTGTTTTATTTTCCTATTTCTTAAAAAGGAGATTTTATGGAGTTTTTTTTTCAAATGAGCTTGGAGTTGAATCGATGGTCTATCCCTTCTGTTCATACAAGTTCAGATGCCTAAAGCCACAGGATATGAGGGGAGTTATTAGATATGCCTTTCCAAAGAGGAAATGGTAAGACAAAAATGACCTGCCTGAAGTTACAGTTTATAGATTAGAAAAAGGCACAAGCAATTAAAAGACGGAGACAGTTACAGCAAATTACTTGCAATCAAGCTGCAGCTAAATGAGCTTCTTGATGAGGAAACCAAATTTATGTTGTTTAGAACCACAAAGAAATGTTCCCAAAACAAACAAAAAAAGTTGAAGGTGAGCGAAGTGTTAGCACAGTAGGGTACAGATGTGTTGATAAGAGAAGTTATGGGTGCAATTAAAGCTCTGGTCTTGGAGAAAAATAGTAAGTGCACAGAGCTTTCCTGTCAAATCCCCCACTCAAGAGGTGTAGGTTGGTATGGTTTTTTCCCCTCTCTGTTTTCATGTGTGGCTAGCAACCTCAATAATCAGTTTTGACTCAAATCAAGCAAAATGTGGCAGTTCAAATCAAAACATATATTCTCAAAAAAATCATCTATTTAAAGAAAAGGATGGGTGCTAGGGGCAGGAGTGAATACATTTAACAGCAGAATTAAACATTTTGTTCTCTCCTTCTATAAAAATGTGAATTATCTCTTTGGCAGCTCTTTGAAAATATCTTTGTAAAGTTATGTATATTCAGCAAGGAAGACAGAAAGTCACACAAAAGCCCTGAAGACATGTGAAGGCTTCAGTGTGAAGCATCACATTTTTCTCTTTGCTGCTCTATATACATTTTGCATTCAATGTAGTATTCATCAGTTTCACTGAATGCTAGTCATTGTCTACCTATATTTATCTGAAAGGAGTGACTTTAAAGACTCTGTAATTATGAAAAGGCATCAAGCAAAGCTATCCCTCTCTGTTCTTATTGCTCTGCAATGGTAGACATAACGCAGTAGACAAAAGCAGGACATAATAGGGCTTCTTTTTGGCAGTCAGAAAGTACAAGTATATGTAGAAGGAGAGAATACTCTGCTGAAATTTTCCCTTCTCTTGATTCCTCCTGTCCTTTCATGCAAAAAGTTTTGTGTGAACCAGACCTTTTGGAAATAGGCAGGTGGGCATCAAGAGTGAAAAATCTGCAGTCTTGAGCTATATGAGCCACGATTTCCAAGTATGAAATTTTGACAAAACAATTAAAGTCACCGACCCTGTCATGTTTAGAACAGTAAAAGACAATCCCAAACCCCTAAGCTCCAGAATATTTTGTGTCATGAAAGTACCAATAATACTGTATATACAATCTTCTCCTCAGTTGAGAACAACATTATCATCTGGAAAACTTCCACAGATTACAAAGTGGTGGGCCATTCAGTCAGTAAAAAAGAATTAAGAAGACATTTTTTCCATTGATATGGCATAAAGTCTAACTTGTCTGTTTAGTTAAGTTTTGAATTTTGAAAAATCAAGATAGATTTTGTACATATATATATATAGAGAGAGAGAGAGAGATGTATGCTGAAATGAGAGAGGACTTTGGAGGGACTTTGTTACCTCTTCTCAGTTTGTATAATCAAAGTTGTTAAACTGCTTAACAAAAAATGTGATTTGCACAAAGTAGGTTGATGTTTGTTTTGTAATTGTGGACTTTTTGCCTACTCACAGGTCTTAATATTGTTTTACAAATGTGATTAGGATTCAGGTCAATACACATAATACACACTATTTACTTTTACATTGCATGATAACTCATATGCTTACGGTATGGAGAATGGTAGTTTTATCCCCTTTAGCTTTACCTTTCTATAAACCTTAATTCCGTCTTCACCTTGATGTGGAGATGATCAAGGGAAGGAAGGTAAGGTGGACAGAACCTGCTTTTATTTCCTATCAGAATCATAAGGACAGCATTACCTGTTTTAAGGAATTGCTGACAAGGTGTGAAATTAGGAAGGAAACTCAATTTTCATTACTTGTAATTTGGGCATTATTTTAAAGTCCCCAGAGATTAAAGGTTTAGATGATTAGACAGGTAAGTAATGTGTAAAGTCTAATGACTTGGAACTGCTGAAGGGAAAATTTGCCTTCTAATTTATATACCAACAGTCTTAGATAATGAAGGTGTCTGATTAACAGCTGCAGGAAGATTTTAGGAGTCAGGTACTAACTCAGTGGGAGAGGCCTGGCAAGAGGGAGTGAGGGTTTGATTTGGTCTGAATAAAGAAAACTACCTCTGGCAGCACATTTACCTTAGCCCAGTTTATCTTTTCCACTGCTCAGGAGAAAGCCAACCCAGAGGCGTTGAGAAACAGAGCAAGAGAGGAAAAGGCTGAATACATCACAGTATCTCTCCTACAACTTTTTCTCCCCTACAACTTTTCCTCCTCATTTTGCTAGCCGCTCCTCAGCTCTGTCCTGTGCAGTGTACATATCCTCAAGAGACTGAGAGGCAGGCAGGGAGTGGGTATGGTATACCTTCAGAACCTACAACAATATTAAGACCAGGGACTGAGCATATCCAAATGATTATGATGATGTACCTATTTCAGGGGCTGTTCAGAGCTGTTCAGTTGCATTTGATGCTTGTCTTTCCTCTAGCTAATATTGAAATAGCTCCACTGAATTATGTTAAATGTGGTGTTTAATAATAATAGCAATCTCATTTCATGCTGCCCAACTACATTGCAATGGAATGAACAGGTGGGACAGCAAACTTACAACAGTTTGCCAGTTTCTACATTGTAGAGATGAAGATTGGCCTTTAAATAAGCAGAAGCTGTTGAAATAGTGGCATGAAATGGGAAAGTAGACCAATTAAAAGTGTCTTCATTGCAAAGAATAAAAAAGTATGGTATGTGTTATGGATTTAAAATCTTGGAATTTTTCTTTCATCTACCAACCCTGTGCCTCAGAGGGATCACCTCCTGTCTCTTTTTTTTTTTTCACCATGGAACCAGGAAAGAGACTGCCTGCCCCATGGGAAAAAGAGTTCCACCTGGCCCCCTCATGAACTGCTAACAATGGATCATTTGCAGTAGCTGCCTGAGGCACACCCGACTCCTCAGGCTACAAGCTGGGTGTTTGGGAACTCCTGTAAGATAAGAAAGGTTTCCTGTCTTCACATCAGTGACTCAGTGTGATAATGCCCCTCTGGAGAGCCATCAGCACCTCCACACCCAGCCTGAGGGGTCATGTCTGCTAATGGGCCATCAGGGATTCCAAAAATATATATCAGAGTGTAAATCACCCATTGTGAAACTCCCCGCCCTGGGGGAGGTACTGGGCACTCCCACCTGAGCCTAAGCACATATAAACTGGGGTTTTGGGACTGGTTCGGGGCTGATCCAGAGGAGGACCAGAGCTTCAGCAGGACTGCGACTGCCACTCTCTACTGGACTGGGACCATCCCCTTCACTGACAGGTTTCTTCTTTCCTTTTACTTTGTACCTAGGAGGGCCAGGTGGTGCTCAGTACAGGGGTTGACAATTACTATTCTGTTTGTGCCCCAGGCTGCTGGGACACACACCTTTTTTTGTGGGTTAAAGGGACTTCTTCCTCTGTACCTTTGTACTGATTGTGATCTTTTTCTTTTTTTTTATTAAATTATAGTTCTGATTTATAATCTGTTTGTGAATTAGATTCGTTTCTCCTGCTGGTTTATCTTTAAACCAGGACAGTATGTCAAACTGGATTTAGATTCCCTGCCTCTTCTCCCCCTCAAATGTACAACACAAGTTTCTTTTCTTTCCAGGGAGAGCAACATTCCTGTGAAGACTTTGGCTTTAATTCACAACCTCTTCCAGTGTTGCTTTGAACTTGGATAAAGAGTTTTATTTTTCCAGTCTACATGCAAACCCCATTCTATCAGTAAAGCATGACTGTCCAAATGTGTGTTCAGTCATACATAGTCTTGGAACTGTGCAACAAACTTGTCTCTTCCTGCACCCATTTTTCCTCACTTTACAGCTGCAGCTAAGCATGATGGTTACCCTTCAAGGACCAGATAATCTTTATCTCTCTTTTTTCTAGGAGGACTTCTTGACCCAGAGGGCAACAACAAAGCCAAGGAAAACAGACAAGTCTTCTGCTTAGACATGCTCTTAAAATGCCTTGTTACACAATGCCTACAAAATGAGCTTAGAGCAACAGGTCAAATGCTTAACTCCTCTGTCAACTAATGGCATTGAAAACACCCCCATCCCTCTGCCATAAGTCATCACTGTGCCTAAAAACTTCTCAAGAGTCCCATTAAGTCTGTGATGTTTGCACTCTGATCATTGCTAACTTATCTTCAGATGTAAAACAAAGGAAAACCTTGCTGAGTAGAGCTCTTTATATTGACTTAATCCATCCCACAACATCAGTTTTCTAGTTCTCTATAAATGCAGGCATTGAAACACATACTTCATCTTTCAGTAGTTTCCCAGTGCAGGCACCAGAATAGTAGCATGTACAACGAGTTTGCCAATCTGGAGTCTAGATATTACACGTACAGGGTACTGCAGTCAGATCTAAATTCACACTGGAAAAATTACCTTTGGAAATTTTTACTTATGCCCCTCAGGCCACTGCTCACAGAAGCTGTAGCATCACCCTCTCTTCTTGAAAGGACAAGGTGCAGGCACGAAAGGAGAATTCATCAGCTGTGATCTGTAACAGAATCCCTGTTTGGAACCCTTTTTTCAACTTCTTTCTTCTGCAGATAATCATCTTCTTCCTTTCTATATCTTTTCCCCAGAAGCTACAGCAATATGCAACATGGAACCTGTGTGGGGCTGTCAGCAAAGGTCAGAAAAATGCTGCATGCCTCTTGATGAACTGTTTCCTGACTGAACAGCTATTTTACCTCCAATAGGACACAGTGGGAGAGGAAGGCAGCAATAGGCCAGATTTAATCCCTAAATCTTGGTAGAATGTGAAAGAACTATCATAAAATTATATGCATTGGATATTAATTTAGTATTCCTACTGAACAATGTATCAATTAAGTCACTAAGTGAAGACATGGTACCTTATTTTCTGATAAATAATTCTTTGTTCCCCCAGAGATGAGTATATTATTTATATTCTGAGGAAAAAAGGCTACATTTGTGTTTTTGTGCCAGCCTGGAGAAACACTGTTTACTCAAGTTTGTTTAGTCAGGTGGAATTTGGAGGTAAAAGACTAAAAAACTTCTCAAGAATGATTTGGTACTTATGTGGTTTATTGGCCTTTTGGTTCCTCTTTGTTCTGATGTTGTTTTATCTTTGTTTACTGATGTTTCTTACTCCTCATGTGTCACCTTCCATCCACCTCTCCCCAGCTAAATGGGATTTTTAGCCTGAACTTCTAAGGGAATGAGCATACTCAGTTGCACTTTTGTGTTCCTCTCCCCTCAAAGCAACCTGAAAACCTAGTGGCAAAATTCTAATCAGTTTCACAGATGAGAAAGGATCTCAGAGTATTTTCTAAGTTCTATGCAAATAGGTGTCCCAGAATAGCAGAGAGATTCTATTAGGGTTTTCCTCTGAGGAGCCAACTAAAAACATTCATCCTTCATTGGACACCTGGGAATCTACAGAGGGCAGACCAGGCTTCTTTAGTTCTGCTGTCTGCAGAGGAACTGCATGTTCCTTCAGATCAGTGTAGGCTGTGTACCTGTTTGCTTTTGGACTGTCTCATGTTTCAGCTGATGAAATGGTGATAGGAGATAGGTCTTCACATACCAAAAAGTGTACATAAGGTCTTCTCTGTGAGTGTGTGTTTCTTTCCCAAGTGCAAGGCACTTAAGTTAAAGTTTGATGCACCCTTTACCATGGCCACAGAAAAGAAACATCAAAACCATTCAGTACACATGCCAGAAAAAAGGAGAAAACACACAAGAAGATGTGTATTATTAAAGGCGATGTTCTGCAGTCTGGAGACTCCGGGGAGCAGATGGATTTTGTGTACACTAACCAACAGATTGATCAAGAAATCTCAGGGGGAAACGTTCTGCAAAAAAGTTCTTTGAGAAGGTCTACAACATAGTACAATCTTAATTTAGTAAGAAGGTGGGTGAATTCTGATCATACCCAGGGTTATCACAAAACATAGTGTGATAGGGTCTTTCTTCCTTTGAGTCTTCCCCAAATGTGTGTGTGAGGAGAAACAGAAAAGGGCTTATCTGAGGATCTGCCTTTTTTTTTTCCTCACTGGGGTTCTGCAGAGTGCAAAACCTGGTGCACATACTGCCAGAATGCTGAAGAAATGTGTCACCTTGAGTACCTGTTCCTCATTCCTTCAGTCTAGTGGTGAGAATTCCTGTTCCTCAGGTGCTGGAGCGTTACTCAAAGGCAACAATACAGTTGATATACTTGCCCTCACCCAGCTTATGGCTTGGACTAATCATGTACGAATTAAGACTGAATTCTGTCTTTGATTTTGTACACTTTTCTGATATGTGCTTGCTTGTGTTGGTTGTGGGGTTTTTTTCCCTCCTCTTCAAACATTCTCCAGAGTTTGGGTGAGAAAAACATTCCATCCTGCTAATATTATTGCTGCTATTCTGGCTTCATCACAGAGGTGTAAGATCAGCCTTGCAAGCCTTAAATTATGTGGTCTTACCAGCTTTGCTTTATCATAAGACATGACCTTTTCAGAAAGTTCAGGATAGAAGAGGTTGGATATCTTGAGCCAGTATAGTGTAATGATGAGTACAAAGAGATACAGACAGAATCCCTGAAGAACATTCAGAAAGGCTCAGGCAAGAATCAGAACTGGAGAATGCACATGACGAATAATGTTCTCAAATTAAAATGACACGTTTAGATCCAAGATAGATCACTGCTCAAGAGAGATTTAGGAATACTACTGTTCCAAATTTCAGAATTAGTTCCTGAATTATAAGAATTTTAGTATCTAGAAAGAGCCATCAGGAAGCAAGAAGATCTGTCATATGTGACTAGGGAGGTGCTTTTCTGCTTTTTTTGACAAATTGTTGTGTTGAGACTGAGAGAAGTCCAACCTGAAATTTTCTGTAAGGACAATCAAAGCTTATGAAAGTCTGGGACAAAAGAAGGTCTTAACATTTTATACATAAACATGTATCAGGAGTTAACTGTGACTGTTTCAGCCTTTGTTCTACCAACTCAATTCAGCTGCTCCAGGGAGTGGTTTTGTGCTTGTATAATTCTCCATCTCACTTGGAGCGGAGCACAAGCTGTTAAAGTGTAATGTCAAATTTGCAGTTTCTTGTGTATTAAGGCAGAGTCATTATGCAGCTGCTCTGAACCTTAAAACGGGTAATGGATTTATGACCATTTTATTAAAGGAAAACCAAAAGAGAGGAGGAGGTTAATTTTTTTAATTATCTCACCTCCACCTTTATTTCAAAGATCCATTACCTGTCCTTTGACTTTTCCATGAGTGTTCTTTCCTGGGTTATCCATTATCAGTTGCTGCCTTTTGTCTGAAGAAGGATTACAATAACTCCATTAGCATTTGTTTCTTAATGGGAGTCCTGGTTGGGAAGCGGTGTTAAAGCAAGGATGTACTAGAGGAGTTGTATTTACTGAACAAAGACTATTACCCTTGGTTCAGGATACTGCTCTGATCCACACTGTTCACTTTCACCAACTTGCAGTAATTCCAGGCACTTTGGTAATTTCACTGCCAGTGAACACTGTAGGAAGGATCAGAGTAGGTCCTGGTGTCTTTGAAGAGCAGGGTTTCAAAATGTAGCTGCTATGTGTGAAGTGAGACCTGTCTGGAGTCTGTAGCTGCATTACTGCATCCCTGCAAATTTCTCCAGTGTTTTTCTCCAGTAAAGCCACTGAGGACTGTTTGTCCTCAGTTTCATTGTGGATGTTGCACAGCTGCAGTGAGGCAGGGACACAGAACCTGTGTTTTACCTGCCTGGACCAGCCACCTCTGGCCACCCCTGACACAGAGGCAAAGTCACATTGATTGTTTTACATCCTTAGGGTGCAGGAGTTGCCACACTGACAAATCCTAGGTGGGGAAGATACCCTCTTGCTTAATACTCACCACAAAGAATCAACTTGTGACCAGTTTGGGTGAAGAAAGGAAATTTTTGCATGAGTCTAGATTACGGTGAGTCAGTATCACTGGGAGAGTCAGGAAGATTGACTCAATAGTCTGATGCTTTTTTAAATTAAGGACTATTAGCATGGCCTGATAATGACAGAGCTGCAAGTGCCAAGAGATCCACTCCTCTGGAGAGAATTTGGAGAGACTGAAAAAGAAAGTGCTTTTTCACCTCCAATTTGAAAGAAGGCAGCTCTGTAAAGTTATTTGTAGGCCTTTAGAGTGCTTTGAGCAAGGAAAGAGGACTTTGTTTCTGAGTGGAAACCATAGAGACATTTAATTACACTACAAAAAATACACACAATAAACAAGTCTATTTTATTTTTTTTTTCAGCCAAATATACTGGAGAGCCCTAGAGGGAAAATATATTTTAGTACTTTACAGTTACAATTGCAATTTATGTTAGTCTAGTGTCTTTCATATGAGAAGTACCATAACATAAAACACTTTACAGTCTGTTTATCAATACAATAAACTGAGAATATTGCTCAATTTACTTTATTAGAACTTGCTGAGAGATACAAAAATAAAACCAGCTTGGATGGCTTTTTGTGTTGGGGTTTTTTTGGTTGTTTTGTTTTTGTTTTTTTTT